>JAQFZF010003993.1:0-10905 GCA_034695365.1 Enchytraeus norvegicus
TGTTCCCATGTATTTATATGCTAAGACTAGTGATTTAATCAACTTGACCTATGACCTAGATACCACGGAGCATGCGCGGTGAGCAGTATATTGTTATTGTTCGAATTAGGCTATTGAGGACGTAATAACAAGTTAAATTTAACTAAAACTTAACTTAAGGTAAAAGTTCAAACCACCTTAATTTTAACATATTGAACTGACTCATTGTTACAAAATAAATTGAGTTGTAATTAGATATATTTTGATGCAAATTAATTAGGTAGGGCCTGGTAAGCCTACCGTATACCTATAGGCAATAGGCATATATCAACACCCCCAAAATATATTTATATTTAAACATTACACGTTCTCGTCAATGTTTTGCTTTTAGCCGCAGGCCTAATTTTTTACAGCCAATCAGTGTTTATAAACTAATTTGTTTCCCTGACAACCAGGTACAGTAACCATAGATATCTAAAAGAAAGTGCAGAGCAAGATGGTCTACTTTAGCATAAGACGTAAGGTCTCAACCTTGTAAGGTCTAAAGCTATTCTAATTTATAAATCGGGGGGAGCTGTCGGGGCTATAACTTTACGATGAGAATCCTATTCAACATTAGTAATCTAGAAATATCTGAGGCAAGGGCAAATTGAATCATCGGCTCCGGCTTAGAACAGCGACCGTATAAGTAGCGGTTCATAAATAGTGAGACACTAATCATCTCGTTATGACAGAGCTTTTGCCGTCACAGCCCCTAAAGAAAGGCCAGCCAAGGTCTTTGAGACCAGACCAGTCGATCAAAAGATTTCATGAACGTCGACGTTAAACAAGAGAAGAAGTAGAGTGAGCGTGAGCGAAAATGGGTGTTTCTATCATGTGGTGTGTTTCTCGTTATTTTTTTCTTTCTAAATTCTCTTTGAATAATAACAAAATAAAAGAAATGAAATGAATGTTGCTAATTTGTATTTATTTATATTGTTAAGCAACTATTTAATAATATGATTGAAGTAAATTTCAATCATATTATTAACAACTCCCAGGCTGAAGCCATGCTGAACCACTTAAAAAAACTTAACATTCTTAAACCTAACATTTTTATGTACAAATTTAAAAATAAATTATTACCAAATGTTTGTGAATGTTTATTGACTCTGAATATAGATTATAGTTCGAATACATATTGCTTGAGAAATGTTAACTACTTGCTAGTCCTTTACATAAGACCTCTATTAAAGAAAAGTGCATAAAAGTTTGTGGTCCAAAATACTGGAATACTGTTCCAATTGACATTTAAACCATTGCAACGGAACATAGCTTTAAATTCAATCTGCGCCACTCACTTATAATTAAATATAGCGATATTGATTGAATATGAACATAAATCTATCATATATCATGTAAATGCTTTGTCGTAAAATTTACACTATTATTTTGTTTCTTTAGTAATTGTTATTAATTAAATTTCTTGAGCCATCGCACTGTTTGGTTGTTGGACTGATGATTAATTTGTAGCCTAACATCAACGGACTAATTCTTTAATTTTGATGTTAAAATTTTGAACTTTATATTTAGACTTAGCCTATGTGAAATTTATATTAACAATTACGAAATGTATTAATGAAACTGGTATAGTAGCTGTAAATTTATTTACATTTCTTACTCATTGATTTTATTCATTGCTAATTAGCCATCAAGAATTACTGTTAGTTATAGATTTATTGTAATTTGTGTACCTATTCTATTCAACCTGTAACAGTGATTCTTACAGGGTTGTCTAACCTTTTTTGGTGTCTAATAACTTTAATTTTTTTTAAAGTTAGGCTAATACACGGGTCTGGCGTATGATCGTAATAGGTCGAAAGTGGGACTGGCGTTCTTGCCTCTAGATTAATGATAATTGCACCTTTTTGCTTAAAGAGCTTAGAAAGGTTTGAGTGTGTTTAACCTCAAGGTTCAAAAGCACAAGGCTTCTCTTCAAGACGGCTCGACACAATCGGGGTACAGTTTCAACATTAGTTGAGGCTTATCACAGTACTATCCCACATAGCGCGCATTAGTTTATTACTACGCACCTAGTAATGGATTAGTAAAGCGCTTAGAAACGGGATCAGCTCCGTACTATCAGTCATTATTGACTCGTACTACAATAACTTAGTATTTTTACTTGCTACCTTTACCTTAACCTTCAGTTAAATAACCTATAGTAACAGGAATAACTTCAGTTTCTGAAAGTCTTATTGTGAATAATTGAGAAGCTTCGAGATTCCAAAATACTTATACGTTCAAGCAGTCCAACAACAGAAAAACAAATAAATAAATAAACTATATACATTATTTTTACAATTGTATATTGGAATTGTATATATACAATTACACATTCACAGAAATGAAAGAAACAATAGATTACGTAGGTCCAATTTCTGAACTTCTTATCTATAGTTTGTAGCTAGGGCTGCTTAGCAACTGACCTGAAAGCATACAATAATTTTATAATGTAGTAGATAGGATACCCGTGTTGGATCCGGGAAACTTTAGAATAGACCAACTGAAAACTGGACATGTTTTGTAGAAGCCAACTAAGAAAAAATTTACATTTTACTTATGTTAAGGGCATGTCTTTTTGATGGGATCAACTTGATGATCTATGGAGTGCCCATTAGTGACCGTGGTAGCAGACTATGCTACAGAATATGCACCTTGGGCCTGTCATTTGGCAGTGGAGTAGAGATAGAGATAAAGAAATGGAGAGAGAGAGAGAGAGAGTAGGCCTAGATAGGAAATTATTTTTGAATCTTTGGTTTGAAAACCCATCCATGAATTTCAGAAATTGGCCCTACGATAGTTAATAAATAAATAAATAAATAACGGTTTAACGTCCGGTTCATCATCTGACGAGTCAGTGACGACGATATCAGGGACGTCAAAAATAGTTAACATAGATCCATAAGTTGACGTTGTTGTTATTGTTGTTGTTGTTGTCTATAGTTAACTTCGTTGACATCATCCTTGCATGAGAAAACGGACTTTTAATAATAATTAATAATTATTACTAGGATCATTATTAGGTTATTGTTATCATTTTCATAAATTATTTTTTGTGTTATGAAAAATGCTTGTAACAATCTGCTATTGTCGATTGACTTCAATAAATGGAAATAATATTATTTTAAATACATGGGGCAGGTTAAAATCGAGGCTAAAATAGGGGCCAAGGGTCCAAAATTGGAATATAAAATGTAATGTGTCATATTGTAATAATTTTAAAATAAAGGGGTACATGGCCCCCCATGCCCTCAGAAATCCTTACCTCGTCGAATTCTACAAAAGAACAATCAGTGGCGTTGCGAGGGGGGAGGCGAGGGGGAGGCTGCCCCAGGCGGCACTTATCCTAGGGGTGGCATTTGCGTAAATAAGGGGCGGCATTTGTGAAAATACAACAATAATCTATTGCTAGTGAGCGCAGCGAGCAAAAAAGGTCATCAGTTGGCAAAATGCGCAAAATTGATAAAGAAACATTTTTCACCCCAGGCGGCACTTGACCTCGCTACGCCACTGAGAAAAACCTGCAAAATGAAATAATAAATGAAATAATGAGGTCGAGATGTATAGTGCAATAATGGCATAAGGTTGAAAGTAAGTATTTGATACAGACACCTTGAAAACTTGTAAAATCATCGGCCCTACATTATTCTTACATTCACAGGAATGTAACAATTACTAATCATGGCCTAGGCAGGCAAAGTCAAGGAGGGAATGGCAGGTGAAACTCCAGTTGCCATAAAAAATGAACGGTTCTAAGGTGGTTTTCCGCTTAATTTTTAGCATCTTATACTCCCGAGTCCTTTTAAACCGACTTGCATGCTATTTTTGGTAATTATATATTGATAAAATTGTAAATCAATGTCTGTTTGCGTCTGCTTTTGTATACAAAGATACTTTCACAGACGGACTCGGCAGGGAAATAAACCCGTGACTTCAGGCTCATCAGGCAAGCTTGCTACCGAGTAGGCTATCCTAGCGAGACACTATTGGTAGATCTTGACAGTTCATTACAAAATTTTATTTTATTCCACAAAGTAGGCATACTCCACTTCCCATTTGTGGAATGCAATCTGCCTACGCCATTCCAAATAACTGATATCAAAATGTTACATAAGGAAACAAAAAAAGTGAGATAAAGTGAGGGATGGAGAGAGAGGGAGAGAGAGGGAGATTGAGAGAGAGAGAGAGAGAGGGAGATAGAGAGAGAGAGATGGAAGTAGAAAGAGAGACAGAGAGAGAGAGAGATAGATAGAGAGAGAGGGGAGAGAGAGAGACATGGGAGAGAAAGAGAGATATATAGACTGGTCTATGGGAGCACTCAGACACGGCGTAGTAATGTGGTTGTATGGCCGGTGTCTTGTCGTCAATTCTCATGTTGCGAAGACATCCGTGAAAACGGTGACGCTCCAACTAAACACATAAAACACATCAACACATAAAACACATCAACACATAAAACACATTAACAATATAGCAACACATCAACACCATATCAGTACATTAACGCACATACGCCCCCTCATTACGTAACGGTGATGCTTCAACTAAACACATACAAAACATCGACACATTAAAGCACAAAAAAACATCAAAGCACAAAAAACACATCAACATTATATCAACACATTAGCGCACATACGCCTCACATAACGGTGACACTTCAACTTTACACATAAAACAATAATCAACATTAGAGCATCACATTAACGCATATACGCCCCCACATTACACAACTGTGGCGCTCCAACTAAACACATAAAACACATTGACAAATTAAAGCACATAAAACACATCAACATTATTATAACACATTAACGACACATACATAACGGTGACATTCCAACAAAACACATAAAACACATTCAAGCATTAGAGCACATAAAAACATATTAACACAATAGTAACACATTAGCCCAGCATTACAGAATATCTATTCTAGGCCTTTCAAACATTCTCTCTTTTAATAATCACATCGTCATCATATCGATGCACGGTGTTGGAAAAACTTGAGAATAGTCCAACCGCCAACAGCATAAGTTAAGTAGAAGCCGACTAACGCCGACACTGCAGTGAATGGCAGAGTGGTCTGAGCTATGGCTTCTGTGTACTAGACCATTTGTGTCGGCTCAAATTCTAGATTTTCGGAGGCCTTGCCACTTCGTGTGTGGCCTATGACAGACTAGACTACTCTGCTCTTTATTGTTCAAAAAAGCGCTCTGAGATACCTAATATATTGAGATGATATAAAATATCCTCTTGTATTGTATTGTATTGTATTGTATTGTATTTTATTGTATTGACTTAAACGTCAGTTTCGCAGCCCGTATGCTGCATCAGTGACCGGTTATTCCTAAATCTTACGGTTTACTTACCAAGTCTTCATCCCGAGTGTTGCCGTATGGTTCTAACATATAGGTTACAATCTGTAACAAATACGATTATTCTTTACTGTTTAGAAACATTGTCTTATTATAAGCTAAATAGTGCAAAGTACTTAAATAGCCTTTAACAAATAATGTGCATAAATACCCTAATCTTCTACCAGTCAATCATATTTATACAACTGTTGCACTGAAATTTATATAATGTCACAGTACTATCTGTGCTTGTAGCTAATATTTACTGAAAAACCTGTTTCTTTTATGTTTCTTCAGAGAAAGATTATATAGAATGATGGATTGAGGCAACTTCTCGTCATAATGTTTCAACACCTAACGAAGATATCAGGGAAGGCATAACATATAACAATATAAGCAAAATAAGTAACATAAATAACATAAACTTCAGTAACATAAGTGCCACATTATTAGCAATGAGTTACAAAAGTAAAAATACTAACATAACATTAAGTTACATAATAATGTAACATTTTAAGCATAGAGTAGATGTACAAGAAGAAGGATGAGAATGGATGTAGCACGAATGAGAGCCTGGGCGAGCAACAACAATAACAGAAACAAGAACCTTACCTTGGATAGCCGGCTAGTGAGATGTGGTGTGAGACCTCCAAAGAGGACGCTCTTCTAGACGCCCTGGTCAGCTTTGTTCAATCGCTGAGCGACTATATATGTTTATATGTTGTTGTACTGTACAATGTACGTTGTCGGTCAATGGATTCAACTCCTCAGTTAGATACTATGCCTTGTTCATTTATGCAATATATGAAGCTTATACGTTGTAGCTTACTGTTTGCAAAGTTGCAGCCTATGTATTAAAATGTCTAAGTAGTAAGATGCAATGCATCATTCATTATGTATCTTATTAAGCTTGTATGGGGTACTGCACAAACTTTGCAACAAAGTCAGTTGTTTTCATTGATTATGGTTTTGAAAATATCAGTGATTCGGGACTCTGAAAACTACAAAACTAAAACTAAACTCATGAAAAGTCTCAGCTTTCAGGACAAAACTAAACTAAAACTAAAACTAAAAAAAGAGAAGTGACAGTAGGCTACAATAACACCTACAAAAAACGAAGAAACAATGAAAAATGCCGAAGAATGCGGTTATTAAATGCTAATGCTAATGCTAAATGCTTAAATTATTAATGCTAATAAAACACGCTTTCCCGAATACAGAATCGAATGCAGAAGCACGAAGGTTTGGAGGCTGCAGCCCCCCCCCCTCCCTCCACCCCAACCCCTTCTCCTACCCCTAAGGGTCTAAGGCGCACATTCTGTCTCAGAATCTATTATCTCGCATACATTACGAGAACAATGTCATACCCGAGAAACAAGGAACTGCATCAAGGACAGAATCAATATAATAAATTAGGAACAACCACAAAATTACACAGTTGCGGTTCCAGCCTATAGAAATGAGGGGGGGGGGGGGGTGTGCAGCCCATAACTAATACTGTACACTAATGGGCCCATTAAACAATGTTAGTCGTTACAACAATGTTATCTACTAAAATAACCCGTGTAGGATCCGGGAAACTTGAGAATAGACCAACTGAAAACTGCACATGTTTCGTAAAAGCCGACTAACGCAAATATTTTCATACTGAACAAGGCAACGGGAATAAACCTGTCAGCCGCCGCCGATCGCCGAATTCGTCGAAGTTGTGTCCTCAGCCGAACATCCGCTGAAAAAATACGGCGTTTGTAAATTAGGCCTAGCCGCTGAATTTTCGTAGATATAGCCGCCGAAAAATAATTCGGAACACCTAATTTATTTTTGAAAATAATATTATTTTAATTTATTTGCTAAATAACACTCTTATATGATTCCATTACGTCTAGACTTACTTCTATATGGTCATATAGTCACAAATTTACTAATTGACAGGTACTTTTTAGCACATTGGCTAACACATAATATAAACCATAATTAGATTAGTAGGCGATCGATCGTCTTCTCTTAGAGCTCCTCGTGAAAGTGGGTATGTTGTGCACTGAAATGGTGAAATATGCACTACAAAGTGTATGTTATGCACTCAAATGGTAACATACGCACTAAAAGCGCGTATGTTTACACTGAAATTGTGAAATACGCACTAAAAGCGCGTATGTTATGCACTCAAATGGTGAAATATGCACTAAAAGCGTGTTTGTCATGCACTAAAAAAATATTGGTCAATGTATGCACTTTCATGCAAAATAAAGGTATCACCAAACGTTGGGAAATCTGCTGAGCTGCCCCGAACTTCAATCCTTTTTCGAAAAGAATGAAAGGAAAAAACAAGCAATTGCATGAACATCCTAGACCTACTGGTAAGACATACATACACACAGACATGTTACAAATACAGAAAAATTAAACATATATGCGTACATAAAATATAAACGCAAGGTTCAGTTAAACTAGAAAACACTATCGATGTATCCTATCCAGTTCTCGCTCAGACGGTCCAAGGCACAAATGAAAGCATAACTCTACCGTCTCAATTTTGCGCAAAATTATTTAGTCATCGATAATCCTATTAGTAATCAATCATAATTATTAATAAGAGCATAGATCATTGGATGTGCTAATGGCAGAGCCAGTAGCAAATAGCCCAGGCGTCCACTTGAAGCTCATAGACCCACGGTTGGAATTCCAGGGCTTCCCCTTACTGATATAGTCGTTAGATCGGGAAACTGACGTTACATTTAAACATTAAAGTAGACTCTCTCCCTGATTTAAAAATCATCTCCCAGATTTTTTATATGTCTCCAGGTATAAGTAATTTAATACTGAATAACATCAGCTTTGTAACTTAAGTGTGCATTACGCTATATAAAGCTAAAATCTCTATCACTGCCACGGCTCTGTGATACACCATTAGAGCTCCTGAGAGAGCAGCTCCGCCGTATGCAAAATATTGTGCATCCAAACATATTTCTTTATGATGTTGTTTATTCTCGTCAATAGCTTCACCTGTTTTGAAACTAGTCACTCCTTCAGCATCAGTTAGACAGCGACATTTTAGGTAGAGAGCAAACCGCACTGGACAGAGAGGAAGATGTACTGATCGATTGTCTGATCCATGTATCACAAACCGACAGAGAGCTGCTAGACCAAGCATCGCCTGTAACTCTCTGTCATACATCTCAATCCACTGTGTCGAGAGAAGGACTGGGAGACATCGCTCAGCAAACAATTTTTTAACTGATGATAGTTTGTAGCACTTTATTATCTGATCACAGATCTCTACTGTTGTCTTGTAGTCAGATAGAAGTGTGAGGTAGTGATTGGCTGTGTAGGCCTTGTTAATAAACCAGATTATCGGTACAGTTGGAGAGCGCTCTCGCCTGAACGAGAAGCTAAAGGGAGATCCGATAAACCGGGTTTTAAATCGATCGACTTGACATATAGTGATTGTCAAAGCCTCCAAACAATTATCATCCTGGTCATGTATTTGATGATCAGCATTAGTTGCTTCTTGAAATGATTGGATGCAATGATCTGCTAACATTCTTCTCTCACTACTACTATATACTTGATATTTCGAATGATTACTGGATGCAGCTTTTTTCTTTTTACTTTCTTCAGCCGCTGCTTGTTCAAAAAGTTGTAGCCATAACTTATATTTCACAACAACGACGCGTATATTGATAAATATCTACAACAGTTCTACGAAAACTTCTTTTCCCGATAAAGATGTGGTTCAACAGTTTTATTCTGTTATAAACTGCCGTTGAAAGGTAACTAAATAAGTTCAAACGCCAATGGCTAACAGCCATTTTATGGAAACTTGAATCTCTGTTTTGTAAAAGTGAGTTATTTAACAATTCGTAAAGTAATTCACTACTTAGACTCTTCTGATACTTACGTGGTTTGGATAAGCAAAATAGATTAGCGAAATAGTCATCGTCGTGAAAGACTCGTCTCAATACGTTGATACTGTTGTACAACAGTTCTGTCATTGTGATATAAACCCGTCTGTTGCTAATATACAATTCTTCGTCGATACAGAATTCTAGGATTCTATAAATCAAATCAGTATCCATATATATATACAATGTAAAGTATCTACATCACCCGAGAGATGATCCTCCGAGAGAATATTATCAAAGAGAGTATTTGTTGGTATAAAGTGGTGATACAAACATTTTATCCTCAGGCAGTGTATCATATCCAGCAATGCTGCACGTACAGAATCAAATAGAATCATATCATCTCAATAACATCGTGGTTTTGTTTCAATATCCCAGAGCATCAAACTTTTATAATGATATGTACACAAACAAGACTCTCGTCCAGTATCCAGACTCCTCTTGTGTAGAACTCTGATTGTTCTATACACAGATCTTTGCTGTCTGGACCAGTTCTTGATCAGTATCAACTCTGCCATGGAGAATGAGAATCTCCATTGATGCTCTTTATCTCGTGCTATATATCCCTTGTGTGAGGCGCAGACAAAATCACAACCATGACCTACAACACGCCTGATGACGTCATGTGATAGAGAGCCATTTGGTCGTTGTCTCGTGATCGATTCAGAAGCTTCACTAGGCCAGTACGGGCTGTGATGTGCGAATACTACGTCACACCTTTTATTGAATGACATGGCCTGTTGCTCGGTAAGACCATATTTCTCAGCTATTGAGAGCCTAGAATCATATTCAACGGCAGGCCCAACTTTAACATGTGTAAATGGTCGTCCTATGGATTTGATCGGATTTGTAATTTCACTACCATCACTCTCTGTCAACAAGCGAATATAACACCAATATATTCCATCAGTCACGTATCTAAACATCCTACCTCTATAGTATGATGGCACATCAACTGTTGAATTGAACACATAGCGATCTCTCAGGTAAAACATTTTATCAATATCCATCAAGTCACTATTGCTAAACCTTGCAACACTAAGAATATTACCTTCAACCTCTGTGTGACTCCCTGACAAGAAATATCTCCATTCACGAAACTGGCCAACATCGATCATCAGTTGCCAATAGTTCAAGAATTCTTCATCGCAGTGTGACATCACGTGATATTTAACGAAAGCAAATGCTACAATGAATAATGTACATAAAATAAGTTACTAGTAGGCCTACAGGGTTAGAAAGCATCAGATGCTTGTTTAAGAACAATGAATATTACCATCAACGAGATGGTGTCATACGTAAGTGTACCAACCCAAAAGGGAGACGTTTTGTCCTGTAACAGTTATCAATTGAGACAAATGGACTATTGTTTGCGTTTTGACGTGAAAAGCAATTTCAAACCAGGCCTACTGCGAGAGGGGGGAGCGGCAGAGGGACCTGCCGCCCGGTTTAGGCCTAATTTCCCCCCCCCCCTCCCCCAGTTTTTACTCTGGTGAATAAATTTATTTTACAGAATACGAGTAGGCTATATAAGTGCATGTAGATCTATATGAGTAGGCCTATATACAATACAATACAATGAGGATTTAGCGTCCGGTTCCTCACCCGAAGGCGATGTCAGGGAC
>JAQFZF010003994.1:0-10903 GCA_034695365.1 Enchytraeus norvegicus
CCAAGGAGAGATAAATACAGTAATGGTCCTGACAATATTATATTTGACAATTATTTATAAATAATTATAATTAGATCACTTTGATAATTTAGAAAAACACAGAAATTATCGGCATAATATTGATATTATATTAATATATAGAACATGTCATGAGTCGCTGGAATATAACACAAGTTGCGGAAAAAGACAAAAGTTGCGAGAAATTGAAAAAGTTGCAGGGATTATGAAAAGTCACGATTTTTCGCGTAATTACGCGATCGCATCTTTCGGATGTGCCTAACTATAATATTATGTTTAAATCGTTAGGCAGTTAAGCCATTCATCCATCTTGTATAGACAAGAAAAGTTCAATGTTAACCCCGATTCTGTAACTATAATGGGGCGAGATTGGACGATTTGCATGTTAGGAACAAATTTTCGAAAATCACCGAATCCTATCAAATTGTAGATTGTATTGTAGATTGTATTGTAGATTGACAGGCTAAGACATAGCCTACAATTCATTTATTAAATTCTTAATTAGAATCGTTTGCCTCTCATTGCATTTTGCATTTGTACAGACATGTATTGTTTTTAGGATTTAGTTGTGGGTTAGGGTTCCTACCCTCAACCCAAATCTAACCCTAACACGAAACCTAATCCTGAAAATTTTAAAAAGTGAAAAAAAGTGAAGTGAAAAATTTCAAAAATCGCATGTTAGTGAAATCTGTAAAGGTGCAAGATGCAATGAGAGTCCTTTCCTGATGATGAGAGCACAGTTTCATGTTACAGATGGGTCCATCTCTAGCTGTATCCTTGGATATGGAAAATAACGTTAGGCTAAGCTTCAGGTTTAATGAGGATAGATCAGAGCCGGGTTATCAAATGTGGGGCCCCTGTTCAGTTATATTATGGGGCCCCACCCCCACAGCCTGTGTTGGTGGGGCCCTGCCCCCACTGTGGGAGTGGAGACATGGCCCCACCACCCCACTCCACACACATCTCTGTGTGTGACCTGTGATCGATATGAGAACGTGAATTCACTTGTGAATAGGCCTATATATATCAATTGTGAATTCATACCAATTTCATCATCTGATGGCGCATCAGGGACTTCTCTAACAACACTGGAACTTCCAACATGTACCTCAAACGAGAAGATGAACGCTCTTCATCTTCTCTCTGTGTGTCCATGCACAGTGTCATGTTCAGCAGAATAGCTTGAACCACACAACTAGACAATGAGTACATCATTATCGGTGCATGTCTCCAAATCAGTGTTGTACGTCAGAAAAAGTTGAAGAGTTAGAAATTGTTTATTATATCAGTCGTCGTCATCCCCAGATTTCTGAGAAACCCAAATCGTGGTTGAACCATTACTGGTGGCATCGAAGCGTTCCAGAATATCGTACCAAATCACGACTGACAATCCTGTTTCCAAACTTGATGTAGGCCTACGATCGTACACAATCCGTTAGCCTGAGCACGAACAACTACCTTTTATCACCATCGTCTGTATTATCACACAATGCGACTTTGAATAGGCCTAAGTCATATCCTTCGACAAGTGCACGACCAGCAAAATCATCTGGTCTCAGACATTTTTTTCCGATACATAACTTTTTTTCACTTGACAGCAGTTTGCTCAACAATATCTGCAGCGTGGGTGGATGCCGTGAAGAATACATACACTTCTTCTAGCAAAGAGAAGAATGACACTGCTGCATGCAGCATTTGGCTGAAGTTTTGCAAAACTAACTTACGAGCTAGACCAGTGTACAATGTACATGGCACCCAAATGGCCAGGTTGTTAGAGTTCTCTTTTTGTACAAGTGCTTGAAGGTCGTTAATTTTCACTCTTTGAAGAGGTATCATCATAATTATGACTGACCATGGGAATCTCGAATAGGGTCGTCTCAGTTTCGTTTCTGTCAGAAATCAATAAGCCCCTTATAAGCCTATCAACTTCTTTATGACCACGATTTGGCATCAAATTCAATAATCTCTCAACAGGCTTAGCACGTTCCTAAAAATAAGCAATTTTTTGCGGGGGGTCCTTCAGTGCGGGGGCCCCTGTTCGGCCGAACATGTTGAGCATGCCTTAATCCGGCCCTGGGATAGACAGGAACTGTTGACAGAATACCATCCTACTAATATTATAGAAAATCAGTCATGAAAATTCTTGTGTAAAAATCATTATACAAAATTTTATTGCTTAATATCCTAAAATCAGTGAGATTAGGCCTAACTTTAGTATACGTATACCGTATATACGATTACATATAATTTACAGATTTTTCTATATTTTTTAGATATTCAATTTAATCTAATATATTGAATGTGTTGCGTGGAATCAGCATACATGTAGCAACTGATGGCATAGAAAAATGGAGTAAAATTAATTTCAATGAATCATTTAACCTGATATTTATAACTATTGAATTTTAGGGGAGACAAAGCTTATCGGATTTAACCTGATATCTATAACTATTGAATTTTAAGAGAGACAAGCTTGTAGATCTATGGTGGAATTAAGTTATGCCTAATAGAAAAAGCTGAGCACTAGGTTATATATTGGTTCACTAGTTGTATTTTTTGGTTCCAAGAATGCTCAAAGCACGATTTGACACCGGGACACACTTGTAGCAAACGCAAATTATTTATTGGAATTACTTTACTGAAACACTGATTTACGATTCTTGAATGGATACTTCTACAATGAGAAACGAGCCTCAAGGTCGCAGTACAAGTAGGTTCTCTGAGAGTTCACGCAGCACACAGCAGCAGCACTGCCTGCTGCATCATCAGATAGGTTGTATTCGCTGTCGAGGTACCTACTCGTCTCTGAGTAGAAGTCCTGAAAGCAGCAGAAGAGCTGGCATTCTTGAACAAACCCACACTCCCACACCTCGTTACGATAATCGCACATATAATAGCATTCAATCGGGGTCTCCTGGTCCAGGTTTTTACAGGTCCTCAATCAGGCGATCTCAAACTCAGATTGTGAATGATACGGCTGGTGGTTTATCCTATAACGAAAATGTGCCGAGAGCTAAATCCGTCCTGAGAGGAGAGGATAGTTCACCGTGTAGATGTCGCTCATGGCACAGTTCTAAGGCTCTCTGTTGTATGCGACTGCATCTATTTAATACCAAGGTCTCGATGGATAGATCAGGTAGAAATTCGGAAAGATCAACACGTTCACGTGAGTAATGATTTTTCATTAAAAATTGTTGTTTGAATTTTGTAGACTAAAGTTATATTTTTCCTATTTGTATATGCTCACATATGACAGAATGCACATGCCAATTTCCTTTCTTAGTTGCTGTTTATTGTGTTTAATTTTTTTTATATTGAATTGAATTTAAGTTTTTTCACAAATCAAATCAGCAGAACATGTGCAATGTAACAGAGAGTGCGAAATGGGACACAAAAGCCCGAAGGCACTGACATGTACCCCTTATGCAAAGCATCTGTTTAAAAATGCATGGATGTTTCTTTGCATTGCATCCTATTAATTAACTTGATAGTGGTAAAATAAATCTAATTAGCTATAGAGTCAGAATATTAGCTCATATGCAATTTCTATGCTAAAATTATAAATATAATGCTATTTATTAAACTGAGTATTTGATATAGCCAAGTGCCTATATATGATATAAAAATTAATTATTTGACAGTCAATATGTTCTCTACTTGATTTTCATGCTGCTGTGAAGAGGGTTATTTATGAATCAATTGTTGGGAACTAGTATTACTCATCGTGTACGACTCTACGTGTAGCCTATTTTGAGTCATTTACATAGGCCTCAGCTGGCCTATTTCATATGAAGTATTGCCGTCTATCACAAGTTTCTTGCCTCTAATTCATCTCTAGATTAGGAAATTGAAGTTAAGCTCTTACATTACATTGTTAGTGATTGTTATCCATATGTTGCTGCTATTTCAGGTTGCTCTCAACACACTTACGCAGATCCTACGATGAACAGCTCCTTGGCCTTTCAGCGAAGACTTGCTAGAATGGCAGTCCTGGAGAACGATACTATCAAGTGGGAGCTGGACAAAAGCAATGCCGCAAAAAAGAAGCAAAACTTGTAAAGCGGAATAAATCTACTATTAATCCAAGGCCTTTAATATATTATAATCATTAGTTGCATTTACAGTTAAGTAGGCTATCATGGTTTTCATGCTCATTTAAAAAACGTAAAGTCTTGAAAATGGTGCTTCTGATATGTAAAGGTTATTTTCATTAAACTGGCAGTTCATTTATTTAGTTATTGTCTTTACCATCTGGCTGGAAGCCAATATTCATTACTGAATTTGGCTAGCTTGATCATGTCATCGTAAGATGTCACTGTTAGCCTAGTGTTAGGCTTCTTAAATGTAGAGATTCGTTTTGTTATAATGTGTCTGACCTGCATTTTGTAGAGAATTATTTATTTAAAATTATTTGTATTTTCACATGTGCTACGTATTAAGACTTATTTAAATATTGCAAGGGTTTAATGTTAGTTTTCTAGTCCAATCACCCCAATGATGATTTAAGTGATGTATGTGGCTAAGCATCAAACATTCCAAATATGTAGACTAAATAGTCTACATACTCAATATTGAGTTTAAATTATTTTGTACTGTAGCAGGCCTATAAAAATGTGAAGTAGCCCAAATGTAACAAATAGGTTTAGGATATTGAATTCAATTTGACTAATTGTGGTATGTAAACTTTTATTGCACTTTGCCTAATTTCTTCAAAATATTATCTTAACAGTTAGTGTTTCTAAGGAATCGTCTGTGTTTCCCTATTCATTCCAACAATAACAATGTTTAATATTGCACTTGGTGTTGTGGCTTTCTGTTATATTATTCATTTGACTTTGTTTTAAAATTATGTATGGACAACGGACGGACGTATCATATAATTGGACGGTGTTTTGCAAAACTGATCCACAGAGGATTTTTTTAATTCAGATAAATCACTATAAAGTTTGTATGAAAATAGAAAAACATTATTTTTGAGCTGTATAGATATAATGAAGTGTGTCAGGAATATCTATTAAGCATAAAATTTTTTTTATTTAAATGTCTTCAAAATTTTAAAGTCATTCATGTAAACTCAAAAAATAGTCTGTGGATCAGTTCCGCGTAACACCATCCATATATAGACTTCTGGTGCATGCTTATTTACCTAAGACTTTGGACAAAAGAGTCTTTAACTATTTTAGGATGATATCGATTATTTATTACTATGTTTGCTTTTATCTATTTTTTTACCTATTCCTTCTATCGCAAGACTATTTACTATTCTATATGACTTCTGATTTAATAGGCCCACATTGAATGGCCTTACATAATTATTGTTTACTGTAAAAGGTTGTAGTTTTGACCTGATGTTGTTTAATGTGATTTGTGAAAGTTAACTTTTTCACTTTCCAATTTGGGATGAGATGCAAGTATACTAATTTGCTGTCACTGTAACATAATTTTTTATAATAATATCTCTCTCTCAGTGCACACTGTACACACTGCACAGCCATATGAAAACCATAATATTATGACAACTAATGAAAACTAATACAACCATATGAAAACCATAATATTATGACAACTAATGAAAACTAATACAACCATATGAAAACTAATAATAATAATAAGCAGAAATTTAATACTGTAAATGACCCTGGCATCACCTTGTGGGAGAGGAAATGGACGTTAACCTCCTCATTTATTAATTAATTAAAATATTACACACTAAAAATTTGACCAATTTTGCAATGGTGAATTTGAGTACATACTACCTAGATATCTGTTTATATCTCATATCTCGTCCCAATATGATTTAAAAGTCTCTTTAACATTAACACCTCTTGATATACCAATTAGCTTCATAGCACTGGATCAAATGTAAGTAATATTTCTGAAAATATCAGATTATGTTTGTACATTTAGCTCTATTTTATTACGACAAGGCTGAACATTGCACTCAGGACTGTTAATGTCTAAATCTAATTATGATGATACGGGCATTGCATGTGATTAGTGCACCATGCACATCTATGTATTTAATACTGTACATGTAGCATTATCTGAAGTTATCGCAACTATTTTGAAGTGGATTAGTGAAGTAGAAATATGTTATGATGAAATAATTAGTTCCTTCATAGCTAGGCATGTTATTGTTGTAAAGCATTATATGCTAAATATTTGTATATATTCTAAAACTAATTATATATTATTGGTTTAGTTTTTGATTAAAACACTGACATGGTTTGCATATGTAATATTAGTAGAATTATTGATTTATTGCATGACATTAATTAATTGCATGTAGACATTATTGTAGGCTACTAGTTGTGAGTGCAATTACTGTAGTCTAGTGATAAAGCATACGAGGCATCGACAATTGAAGCCAGTGGTTCAAGAGTTCAATCCTTAGTTGGAAAAGCCATCAAGTCGCAACCTATTCCAGCTGGTTTTCTTTTCATTTCCAGAAGCAGCACTCAATGTATAATTGCCAAGACTGACGCTGAAAGACTATCAGCTAACCAAATTCGGAAATACACGGCTTTCTCTCGCCAGAATGTGAGAACAATAACTTTGACTATTCCAATTATGTGTGCTAGATATATATTATATATATTTAAGAATTGTTAATTAATTCAAAGGGCAATAAAAATCTTGATCATTTGTACATTAGTTTCTCAAGATTAATTATTTTATTAGCTTAAACTAAGGCTACAAATTACTTCTGAACAAGGGCGTAAATATGTTTTGATAACTGTTTTGTAAAAACAGTTAGATATCAAGCTAGCCTAATGCTTGGAACAATCAGTCATTGTGTGTATTTATATTAAACAATTTTAACTTTAAAATATCCATGTTCATATTATTAAATCCTATAAGTATCCAATAAATGAGTTAGCAATATATAAATGTTGATTATTGTTTACTTGGTCTGTTCAATTTAAAGACAACTGACTATAGTACTTGAGCAAAGTATAATTATGCTGTTTTGATGTTATGCCGTGGTGAATTACCTACATGTTTGTATATCCGTATGTGGGTTATTGATTTGATAGAGACAATCAGTTATATTGATTTGTCTAAATTAATGCATTTAGCGTCGGCTTTCTTGGCCGAATGGGAAGTCTGGATCGAATGAAGCGCATTTTTTTTACTAGCCATTTATGCTAGGCTTCATAATTCGATTATAATGAGTAAATATAAAATGCATGGCTTTAAAAATGAAAATAAAATTTGTCATTTCATTTCATTTCATACATGTTATGGTTCTTAATTAATTAGACATAACTGTCCGTTCTTGCCATTTATTCAGTTTGTTACGCTAATGTCGGCATTTTACTTGTATTGATAGTGACATTTTATGCTACATCACAATTAGGAGATTATTTCCTGTGCCATACTTGAACTGAGCATATTTAAAGAATAGCATTTGAATTTCAGGTAGGCTATTTAGAAACATTAAAGTTGCTTTTTGAATACTAAACTTGTACCCTAATCAAAAGCCCTCTAGATGGGTAGAAAAGAAAGTGTAGTTTCCTTCATCATTTTGTGACAACTGCAAATATTTACAGAATTACTTTCTTTCTTTCTGTATTTTATGAGATTTGTTTTAAATACTTGATAATAATGCTAAATATATATTAGCCTGACTCACACATATATTATTTTTATGAAGTATATAGTTGTCGAATAATGATTAGTAGTTGGACAGGTTTACCTTTATTTCTTGTTATAGGTGTGTTGAGACTTCATTTCTCTGTTAACATTTTTATGCTATGTTAAAATATAGGAGCAACAGTGAGCCTTCGTGATCTAACGGCAGTACTGCGGCCTCTGAATCATGAGGTTGCGGGTTCAAAGCCCAGTAAAGACCACGAGTTGTAAGCCTTGGCAAGCTACCTTACTCTCCATTGCTATAATAGCAAGCAGTCGGTGTACATTTACCAAGACACGCTCTAACGGCTGCAACTAGCTAAGCCAAATGTGGAAACGAATACCAGCTATCTCGCCATTTGGCAAGATTAATAGCATACGCTATTTTTTCATAAGATCAACAGTGATTTGTAGTTTATATTTTGTTAAAGATGTCTCTGATTAGTATCTCTAAACGATGAATTTGACAATAGTCAGCAATCGACTGTTTCAACACAAACTGTTAATTAGGTCGCAGTGTTAAGTATGTAGGCCATACACTTGTTCTTCAATTGTTTTAACTGAATTATGTATACAATTATTCTATTGTAGTATCGTACCAGGAAGTCAGTAGTGCAACATTTTGCGGATCCTTGATCTAAAATTGTTATATTCTAGCAAACATTCCTTGTATTAAAAATGTATCACTTGTTATCATTCTGCCTCTGTTTAAGACTAAGTTATTATTGTTCATATTCATCACAAGATAAATATAAACCATAATAATGTTGTTGTTGCCCACCCGAGGATCAGCCGTGGTGCTGACCTCCTATCTTCGTCCCTGGGAGCGCTCCTCCAGGGCTCGCCGCAGGTATCTAGCAGCTCTGCCGCCTCGCAGGGATTGTTCCATAAGTCTATTGGAGTAAGTATTGCCTGTATTTGTATGCATTGAAAGAGGTGTATTGTGTCATGTGTTTCGTCAGAGTCAGAGCAAGGGGACAGAGTGGTGATGGGTGTTCAGAAGGGTTAATTTTGTGTAAGTAGGATAAAGGAAGGGTGACTTGTTAGTTCTTAATTGTGATAGAAGGCGTCTATGATATCTGGTTAGTGTTTCTTCTGAGTGGTGGATTTCTGGAGCTGGCCTTTCTAATATTTTGTTTTCTGGTATTGTGCATTTGTGAATGGTCACTGCAAGACTATGGTTTACGTTAATTACTATTTGTTAATTTTTGTTATTACTATTTTTATTACTATTTCTTTCTCTGTCTACTTATTTGCTAAGTAAGGTAATAATAATTAAGTGAGGTTGTCGCTTTTCGGAAGATTTCCGTGGCTGGGATCCATTCATGTACTTTCAGTCATGAGGATTTGCCCATTTTCAGGACTCTAAGGACTCTTGAAACCTTTCCTGTTTGCTCTCCTTACTATGTTGGGCACGTTCGTAATGCTCGACGGAGGATTGATAGCTGGTTAGGCGGATAGACGAAGTTTCCTGAGGTTAGGTCCCACAAGGACGTAATGACCGCCTGGCGATGATGCAGCGTTAACAGAGATGAAGTTTGTTAAATATGAAGTCAGAAGATTTGATGGTTCTGACCGATGATAGAGGAAAGTGGAGATCTTTATTGGACACAGCCTGCAGAAATAGAGTTTCGACCTGACAGCACCAGGTTATCCAGGGGATTTCAATTGATGTGTGCAGTTATATTAATATAACTGCACGGAGTGCAGTAGATTATTGTCTATCAGCAGTGCTATATCGTATACTTAGCATTATCTGGAGTCATTAGGCTACAGAAGAAAGAAGAGGTATAAGACTTAATGCTTCTGAACAGCGTGAGATTTATAACTTTCTATCATCCCCGCATGGTAACTTAAATTGCGCAGAAATTGCGCAGATTGTACTAATTAAGCTTTGCATCTAGCAGGGGCATTCGAATACAAGAGCTCCAAAGGGTCTCGCTCTTGTCCACAAGTTTTCTAGCGACTAGACCTTAATCCTTGGGATGATAAAATTTATTAATTTTGTGTTGTAGACGGTAATCGACTACCTAAAGATGGACATAGAGTCGAGCGAGTGGCCAGCCCTACAACAGATGATAGACGCCAACACACTCTCCAAAGTTCGTCAGCTCGGTATAGAGATCCACTTCGTAGGTGCGGACACGGCAACGATTCTAAGCCGGTATAAAGTCCTGAAAGGACTGGAGGACGTTGGGATGCGTCGATGGTTCTCCGCCATGAATTATTATAATTTATATAAACACAAAAACGGAATGAGAAGTCATTGTTATGAATTGGGATACATAAACATGAATTTTCTGACAGGCTTCAAGTAGAATTGTAATAATTATAGCGGTATTCATAGTGGAGTGCCCCCAGTGACGCATTTATCAAATATAATAATAATAATAGAATAATTATAGTAATAAGAAGGTTTAACGTCTGTTTCCCGATGGCCAATAGAAGTTTATTGGAATCTCATAACTCTCATAATAAAATCAGATCTAATTAATATTTTCTATGACAGCGGCTGTCCATGGCTATCCAACGTTGCAACGCTATTATCTAGGCCTATGCTTCTGCTATAGGCCTAAACGACTGCACGGGCGTAACTACCGCCCATGCAGACCCTGCAACGCAGGGGGGCCCAGGCTCTTCTGGGGCCCGGTCCCGCCGCCCGTGATTTTTCGAGACGAGATTTTACGTAGTACATTAAACGTCTTTCATATACACATTTCACAATATTATGTTATGTTATATTTCACATTTCACAATATATGTTATGTGATGTCGACCAGTGGGAAAAGATGACATTGTCTACAAAGGGGGGCCCAGGAATGAAATTTAGGCTACAATATTCTGCAGTGGGGCCTTGAATCTGAAGCTGCGCCACTGTGCCTATTGTGTATTGACTTGCTAAAATGTGATTTTCTTGGCTACAGAGACAGCCAATAAAATCACCGTAGGCCTAAATCACATTAGTTAACCAGCAGCTGCTGTAATGACGTGTAATGTTGTTAATGACTTTTCACAGTTTCTGTGACGTGGAATTAGGCCTATAGTGTAAACAAGGTACCTTTAATATTGAGAAGAAATAAAAAAGTTTGTATTAGCCTATTCAACCTAAATTGTATTCTTTTATTACTATCAGTCAATCGCAGATTATTTCAATCAAATGTTGAATATGCCAGCAAATTACAAATTAGGGCGACAATGGCGTCTAACCCCCACCAGTTTTAGTGGGAGATTTGGGGGGGATTAAAACTCA
>JAQFZF010003995.1:0-10903 GCA_034695365.1 Enchytraeus norvegicus
TGGAAGAAGATGTTGAACCCAGGGGAACAATGTAATTGTACTACAGTGGAAGTGAGTCACCTGCACTTTGATGGTTGTGAACTACCGCCTGTTCTGCCTCACCCTTACCTCAGGTAAGCTGCTCGTCTATCACTTATTATTATTTGAGTTTGTAAGTAAGTAATTTCCCGTGTTGGATCCGAGAATCTTGAGAATAAACCAACCGACAACTGCACATGTTTCGTACAAGGTCTATAATTTAAGACAATTTATGCAGTCACCGAGGAAGGCAACTGGGAACTACCTAAGTGATCAGAATATACCCAAGTAAAAAGCTACATTTGTTAGTTGTGGTTAAGGCATAGCCTTGTTTAACTGATCAACTTGATGGTCGATGGGATGCTTAACAGTGAGCGTGATAGCAGACTGTGTATCGTAATTTGTACCTTGGACCTGCCATTTAGCACATGATGTAGACGTCAGACAATCTTGCACGATCTCCTTGAAGTGTTACATTGCTTAACATTTAATAACGAAATTGTTTGCAGTTTCTATACATGATGGGGCTACATATAGCGGCCTATACTGTTGCAGTTAGAACATCAGTCTCATCCGTTACTGATGTAGCCGTTAGGCCACGAAACTGACATTAATACTGATTTAATCTTTACTTAATGGTTAACTAAATTAAAGATTTCTTTTATTGTGCAGAGTAAGTTCTATAAATTATCTACCTTATTGCATTGCCGTGTTTAAGTATCCTTCTATTGATCCAATTTGATTGATTTATATTTCAGACGAGATTTTGGCCTAAGCCGCTACGAGCTGGGACGCAGTATTGTGGTCTATATAAATGCTGCGAGGGAAGCGGTAATGGAGACCTGTCATCTTGTGGCCATATTTGTAGGAGTTCTGATTCTAGTAGACGCTTTAGGAGCGGTAGTCTGGATTTATCTAAAGCGGTATGTTCAGTTAAAATTTCCCTATCTACCATATGCTCAATTTGCGCTATTATCTATATTCTTACGCCCCTTCTTTCAGGTGAGGAACCGGACTTTAATCCTAATTGTATTTTTGTGTTTGATACAATACAATACAATACAAAGGGGCATTTTAAACTCTTCTATATACTAGATATAGTATAGATGCCATTTTTTTAACAGTGAAGGGAAATGTGGTATAGCCTGCCATAGGCCAGACGACGTGGCAAGGCCTCCACAAGTCCGGATTCTGAGTGCTATTTACGCGTTTGATATCAATTGTCTTCTGTTAACTATTGCACTAGTGGTAAAATAAGGAACTCATGAAGTCTAAATCTCAGAGAACAGACCATATTAAATACATTAAATTGTTAGATTCATCGGTTTTCAATTATGGTTAGGTTGTGAAGATTGGGCAAGCAACAATAAAGTATTGGATGATACATAATTAGATAACTTTTAAACCGAAAACTTTATGCATTTCAGGTTCAATCTGCTGCGACTGAAGCCCCTATACGAGATTCAACTGTACCCAGCCTCTACTGTATCAGCTAATTCTGGTGATTCTAGTCACAATTAAATTCAAATAGTTCTATGAAATATCTTAATATCAAAGAACTATAAATATCTTATTTATAGTTCTTTGCAGAAGTCATAAAATAAGGGCTTCCTTCAGTTATAAAGAACTCGGTCGGACTATTGCTTCACATGATTCTGTAATGCCAGATGACAAATCTTTGATATTTAGTATTCTGAAGGAGTGTCGAATGATATTTGATTGTCGTCAGATGATGAAACGGACGTTGAATGCATATTGTATTGTTGTATGTATTGTGGTTTGTAAGCTATAGAGAACAAATCTATTAAATTCGATCCTCGGGATCAAATATGTGGCGTCAGAGACTTCATGACTATAGTTAAGGGAATCCCTACCGGAAGTACTTCTACTTCATATTAAGAACTTGACAGTTGAATATTGTAATTTATTGTGTTCATATTTATTGTACATACAATTTTCTAACATTTTGTACATGTACTATTTACGTGTTGGTAACATTTGAGATTTAATGCATATAATTTTATGTAAATTTCTAACAATGAGTTATTTGCATGAATTGGGCGGAATATTGTTTTAACGTCATCACTCGAGGTATATCACACGGTCACATGCTCTTGTTACACGCCCGCCCATTGGACAATGCGTCCACTGATCCAGCATCTGACCAATGGGCGGGCGTGTAACAGGTCACGTGACTTCAAGACGTGGCAAAATATGGCGGACAATTCATGCAAATAGCTCATTGAATTTTATTCATTGTTTAGCTAATTATGTATATCTTAAAATAGTACATTGCATATTATGGCCACCGGTAAGCGTTATTACCGTTTGTTATATATTTATAGACATCTCAGCTTTTTTTTTAAATCCCAACTATTTGTCGTTAATTATTTCCCATCACTGAAGTAGGACCTATTCACCAGCGAGTACTGAACATCTATCTATCTATCTAGTGCTCTGCCAAGTGGCAGGTCCTGGGAGTCCAACTCCTCCAAAACTCTCTATCGATAGCTTTTAGTTTCATGACATCATAGGTTTCACCTTCTTTTAAGTCATCTAACATTCCTATACGGCTTCGTCCTCGTCCATTTCTTCCATCAAACTTTCCTTCTATAATCTCCTTCATCATGCCTTCACCACCCAAGACATGACCAATCCGATTCTGTAATGTACTGAGCATGGCATTATTAATTGTTTTGTTTTGATGGATTATCGTGATACAACGACTCCAAACAACAAACAAACATCTTATTTTTGTTTTATTATTGGAGATTTTATTTAAAGATAATAAGCGATTAGTTTATTTATATTATTGTTCTTATTGTGATTGTATATATTACGAACAAGACAAAGTTAAAACTTTTAATGCTTCATGCTATCATGTAACGTTTCTTCACATTACAGATATTTATTGAAACATGTACAGTATACTGTATAATATTCAAATTTATGTAACTTTGCATGGACTAATATCGCACGTTGAAACGATATAAGTAAATACAAGCCTTTATCACTCCAGTGTTTCATTTCCTTTATTTCGATATTTTCGATCGACTATAGGCTCTAACAGGATTATCTAATAAAAAGTTACGAACACATTTCGTAACTATGGTCCCTACTAAAGTTGGCCAACCTGGCCAACCAAGACCTCCATCCCCTAGATGGTCGGTTATTTGGAAACAATTAGTACGTAGTAAGTGACTGCTCAGAAAATTGCGCAGGTAAAACACGCGTCTGAATTATGATCGTAATGGATCAAAAATGAGGTTGACGACCTTGCCGCTAGATTAATGACAATTGTCACCTGTGTGCTGAAAGCGATTAGAAACGAGATCAGCTCCGCACTAGGAGTCAGTATTGACTCTGTGGTGCCTTTACCTTTATCTGCTAAATTAAGTGAGACAATAGGTGCTTTATGCTAGCTTTCTAGGCCATTAAATAAAAGTAGATTATTTGTCTGATTTTACGAAAATTATAATTTATAGCTTCACTATCCTTCTTAAACCTTCTTATCTGTGTATGTACGGCACACGAGCCTATGTAGAACAAAAATGTAATACCGGGCACAATTTTCAACCCACCGTTGACAGAACACTATCTTTGAACCGCAACTGCACTTCACAAATTGAGATATTATGATCAGCTGATCATTGTTCACGTGCTGTTTCACTCAGGGTGGTATTTGCCGGGGGGTTGGGGGGTTCGACCACCTAGCTCGACATGCGGACCCCCTAGGTCAAGGGGATTAAAGACCCCGTGGGTCGTATATTAATGCTAAGACTTGTATTATACATTAAGAAAAAATCAATCAAAACCGACTCACTAAGAAATAAACCGACCCCCAGCTCATTTCTGACAAACACCACCACGGTTTCACTTATCTCCTGCACCCTTCACCCCGGGACGGTTATTCGGGTACGCTGTTGCCACTACGCGATGTTTTTTATCTCAGATGAACTCGTGAAATGCTCGAGTGCTGATTGTTGGATGGTTAACGACTCTTGTAAGCGATTAATTACTGATCGATTACTCAGCACTAACTACAAGTAAAATAGGGATTAGGTAATGGGCGGAAAGAGAAAAGCGTAAAGCAGAGCGGGAAGACGTTTATTAGAATGAAACTACGCGTATAAGAGCTGTAATTTAGCGTCTGTTTCCGTGACGAAGGGTACTGTCAGAGACAAACCATGCCTGGACTCTAACCGGTTACATCCTGTTTATCGAGCACGGGTGTTACACAACTAGGCTATCTAACAGTGGCGGCGCCAGACCGTCCGAGCAATCAGGTCATTGCCAGATCATTAACAACTAAAGGCAAGTCTTAAAAAACAGTAATGCTATAGCAATATCATCAGGCAGGTCTGTTCACTAGATCGGACACCAGGTCATATGCTTTTTTACCAGGTCATTGACCTGGTGTGACACCGCCACTGCTATCCAATCGCCTTAGGATATAAGGCCAATTCGTAACTAGGTTATACGTAACATAATATGTATACAATTCTCTCGTATACAGCAGCTAAGGCTGCAGTTATAGAGGGTACCGATAACTGCATAGAAGCAGCAGCTTCAGCAGCAGATTATACATCGTGTGAGCATGGTGCTCTTGCTGCTCCGTGCAACACAGTGTGTTATATATCACTGATAAGAGTCCTTTGTTAAACTAAGCGTCAACTATTGGTTTTACTTCACATATTTCTTTAGTTGTTTAACCTTCGAAGTCATTATAATACAGTCACCCTTATTAGTCAATAACGATGTGCAGTTTAGCATTGTTGTTGTTGCTTACCCAGGTGGTCAGCCGCGTTGCTGACGTTCTCCGCCTCCGTTACTGTGAAGAGGAGTGGTCAACTATGATCAACTTCACTGACATTATCATTAAAGTAATAAAAAAGTGAGGTGCCTCGGGCACATCCTGTCGTCGATAGTGCCTCCTGGCGACGAAACATTTATACATCCGGTTTATTGTATACACTCGATTAATCAATATGATTGTAACTATATCATTTAATCAGATATAAAAGTATTTTAATTTGAGATTTTCGGTTTAGAAAGCTCTCACGGAGTAGTCAATAATAATAATAACATTATGCGGTTGTTCCCACCATATGGCGAGAAAGCTGAATTTTGTTTCCAAATTTGGCTAGCTAGTACAGTGCTCAGAGCGTGCCTTGATCCGTACTTTATGCTTGTTGCGTACCTCGACTGCTGCTATTACAGGAATGGAGAGTAACGTTATTTGCATAAATTAACCTTTGCTGTCCTTTGTCCAGCATGGCTGTCCAAAAAAATAATAAGCTCAAACTATCTTTTGTCCAGCATGGCTGGCCATAATACTTTCGACTGGTTTTACAGATGCTTTGGCCAATTCTATAATCTATATTGAAGTAAGGCGCATATGAAACTAATACATTAAACTATTATATGTAAAGTCGATACTAATGTTGACATATTACATTATTTTATTTATCACGACTTTATTCCAAGACTAAACTTTAGTCAATTACAAACTTTTATATATCGAACTCATTACGTCTCAGAAGCGCTATTGAATAGTAAAGGGAAAGTAGTCTAGACTGCAATAGACCAGTGCCGGTTTTAGCGGTGTGCAAACTGTGCAGTCGCACAGGGCCCGCAAATTTAGGGGGTCCGCAAAAACGCCACAGAGAAATAAATTACATGGTCTATGATACCAATTAATCATAAACAAAAGGCCTACTGTCGCTTAATTTATAAACATAATAAATTTTTATAATCTACTGCGTGACTCGTTCATTGGTGTAAATTCAATTTGCGGGCCCCCACGCAAATGTTAGAAAATGGGCCTCTGAAAAAATTGAAATGGGTCCAATTTTTTCAAATTGCCCTCCTCTCCCCTCCTGAGAATATGTAAATGCCCAAGTTTCGCGCTCGTTTGAGTCCACATTTCAATCGCGATTAATTATTTCATTAAAAAAACGGACAAGTCAAATAATATTTTTCTCCTCTAGATGGGTAACCAAATAAATAGGCCTCCCCTCGGCCCCCAGCAACCTCGGCCCCTGAGCCTCATTACCACAGGTACACCACTGTATTTGTCACTGCTGCATCACAGTTATATAATAATTGTGCAGACTTCTTTATATTTTGCTGAATTTTCTATTTAAATTTTCTATTCTTAGTTCACTATGAGAAATACTTGATTAAATATGCAAAGGCTGCATATTGCAAACGACAGCATTGCTGTCATTTGCAATATGCTAATAACAATAGGCCTAGCATCTATGTAAAACAATTAATAAACCATAGATAATTTAAGGTTTTATTTGTATCATGTATTGTACAGTATGCTTTGCACAGGGCCCGCAATTTCCTATGGCCGGCCGCTGAATTAACCACAACCGATATGACAAGACCTCTGCTATAGTCGGAAATTTGAATATACACAGAAGTCATAGAGTAGATCACTGTGCCCTTAACTGCAGCATCTGCTCAGTCGCCTTTTACGATCACGCGCAGTTTTCATTGGATCTATTTCTCAAGTTTCCTGGAACCAACTTGCGAGACATAAACAATAATTGTATTAGCTTACATTGACGAGTGACTTGCCAGAGTCTATAGTTCTTCTTCTTTCAGGTGTCCTGCTGGTTCCCAGCTTTGACTCTCATGGTTTTTCAAATAGTTCTGTCTCTAGCAAATAACAATAATTTCTACTTCTTTAACATTCATCCATTCACTGAGACTCTTTGTATAGGCAATTCTTTGTCTTCCTTTGCAACGCTTTCCTTAAATTTTTCAGCCTATGATAATGCTTTCTATTTCTTTATTCCTCACAGCAAAGATATAGAAAGCATAATCATAAGCAGAAGATTATAAAGAAAGCGTTGCAAAGGAATACAAAGAGTTGCCTACCAGTGTTATATTACTTAACGATAACGAAGACGATAAGCAACTAAAATGCCCGTCGTTAACGATAACTAAGAGTATAACTAAAAAGAATTTGATAACGATAACGAGACGATAAGTAACTAGCCACATTTTGAACTAATGATAACGAGACGATAACTAAAATGCAGGAATAGTAATTAAAAAGATTTGTCTTAAAAAATAAAAATTTACATGTCATGAACGCGTTCATTTTAGTCAAGGAGTAGGTCTATATATAGGCCTACTGTTGATGTCATCTGACATCACATAGGCCTACTCTCAGCAGCGAACTGGTCATTCTATCTTACAAAGCTGGTGATGCAGAAAGAAAGTAAGAAGAATTTACCAATGATGGATAATTTTGAAACTGTAGTCCATCAGAAATTCAGTAGACGTATCGATCTCATAAACATTAATGAGCAGAATTTGAGCTTTCAATCACGATCTTTAAGATAAAATTTAATAGTCTACGGCCTATAAATAACTTTATTTTGTGAATTTCAAAAGTGAGTCTGCGGCGGCATTATTAAGCCACACAGAAGGTTTTTGGATTATCTGTAGCAATAAAAATATATATGTTATAAACGTTATATATATTTTTGTCAGTTATTAGTCTATAGAGCAGCTTAACCTTTAATTACGCTACTTCGAACTAATAAAAGCAAACTTAAAATTTATAACGTTTCTTTTAAAGATTTTCTGCTTTAATTTGCTAAATATGTAATTGTCATGTATTTTAATTGTCATGTATTAAAAATTGTAAATAAAAATGCGAAAAATGCAGCATATAATAAATTTTGTTTTAAAATTCCAAAATACGAGAGTATAACTAAAAATATTTTTTTTCACTAACTGAGAGTGGGAGTAGAAAGAATTTGAGAACTGTAACTAAGAGTGAAACTAAAAAGAATCTTGAGAGTAAAACTAATTGTAAGTGGAAAGAATTTTTTCAGAACGGAATTGTAACTATAACTAAAAAGATTTGTGGGAATAATATAACACTGGACGTAAGAGCCTATAAATTTAAAGTCGAATTATCCATGAGATTGTGGTATAAATATTTATCTAATTCATAAAATACGAAAAATGTGTTACGTTAGTAAATCTCTATGTTCTTGTTTCCACAGTGCTCAATTCAATCAAATCGGTTGCAATTAAATGAGTTACTTTAGCTGTATAGAAAGCACCAGTAAAAAGATAATTAAGTAAAAATAAGTTATCCGTTTTTATTGGAAAGTGTCAATATCATATTCCAGATTGCTGAAACTAGAAATGCAGGTGATAATAAAAAAAGGACTCTATAAAATATGGGTGAAAGTTGTTAATTAGGACCCCCTGACTTTAGATAATTAAATTTAAGATAGTGATAGATTCAAAGAGTTCGCGCAGAATCGAAAAGGCCTACTTATTAATTAATAGAACATTATATTTATAACAAACTGTACAATATTCAACTACACTTACATTAGTAGCAGTAGTACACAGTACACAGTACACTGTGTATTAATGTACATTAAAAGCACGATGCAGAATTACACATGTTAGCATGATACAGACCTACTGACACACTCAACATTAATTACGCACCGACTGGAGTCAGCCATTAACCACAATAACAACAGTGAAATATCTCACGCCCCCCCCCCCCTTGAAGGCCTACTTCGTGGCTTCCCTTCAAATGTAAAGGTTAAACGAGTCCCTAATATTCACCAGTTGGATAGCGTAGTCGGTTACATGCTTGCTCGATAAGCAGTATGTCACGGGTTCGAGTCCTAGCCGGGTCAGTCTCTGACAGTATCTTTTGATACGGAAACAGATATTAAACTAAGCTAACATCTTAGTTTACCACTGAGCGCTGATCCACATGTTCGAAGCTGATCCCGTCTCAAAAAGCATTAAAGGCTAAAGGTGACAATTGTCACATTTTGTGACAATTGTCACTTATCTAGCAATAAGATCTCCAGCTCCACTGATACCTAACGAACACAAGATTCCTCTAATATTTAAGAAAATCTGAAAATTCTATGAAGTTTCCCATGGATACCAATATTTATTTATTAATATATAGTTAAAATTATTGAATGCTTATTGGATGCTTATTGTCGTGTATTCGGTGACATCCATTAAATTCCGGTTTTGGGTCCGGGAAACTTGAGAATAGACCAACCGACAACTGCATGTGTTTCACAATTCAGTTTCTGCATGTGCGGTCCCGGTTGGATGGCCGAGTCAATAGCAAGCTTGCCTGATAAGCAGGAGGTCATGGGTTCTATTCCCAGCCGGATCAGTCTCTGACAGTAGCCTTGGATACGGAAACAGACGTTAAACTTTGCTTTACAGCTTTACAAGAGCCGACTTACACAGTTACTGCAGTGAAGGCAGAGTGGCAACGGCTTCTGTGTACTAGATCAAATTTAATTGGTCAAGGCCCTGCCATATCCTGTGTGACCTATCTCAGGATAGACAACTTTTCCCTTCACAAGTACAAAAAGTGTATCTGCTATTAAGCAGATAGAGGCTCTACAAAATGCCCTTTGGTAGGCCTATTTTATGTTTACTTCATTATAGGTCGACTCTAGTATCTAGTATCAACTGTAACATATAAAGGGAAACCCTCTACCTACATGGTAGGCCTGAAATAGGAATATTAAAGGTATGTTACTAATGTGTACAATTCAGGCAGTAGATTTGACTCATTGGTCATTTCACGACAACACCTTATCGCCTGCAGTAGAAGTGCAGGACTGCGGTATGTAGGGCATCAGCATAGCGATTAGTTATGCAGTAATAGCAACAGCACATTAATTAATTAATGTGCTGAAATAAAATTAATGTCCTGTTGATACTGCGTAGTGTGCACCTTAACAACTTAGGTGGTAGGGAGGATAATAAATTGGCATTAATATTAAAGGTGCGCTTTTAACAGCAATACAGGCCACAAGTGGTATTTAAATATTGCGATTTAACTACATTTTTATGCGAGTACTTATGTGTAAAATATAAAATAATGTTTTACTAAATTTTCTGTAGAATATATACATGTATAGCCTACTAAGGTATAGGTAAATATGATAGTTCTTTCTAATAAAAGCAACATTTCATTATTTTACTCATTACAGGATAGAATCATTTACATGATGCAATGATGTTTGGTGAATTTTGGGTGGTTTGTGTTGCTTTCATCAGTATCTGCATTTGTCGGGTCTTAAACACGTGCAGTTTTCGGTAAAACTTATCTTGTCTCAATTTTGTCATGTAGGTACATGTAACTGGGTGGAAACTATTACGCGAGCAAGAAATGAAGAATGAGAAAATGTTGAGCATACTTGACCACACCAAGTAATAGACACCCTGAGTTGAAAACCATGATCGCATCCGTCCTAAATGGGCCTAACGAGAGAGAGAGAGCAAGAGAGAGATAGTGTGTGTGAGAGAGAGCGAGAGAGAGAGAAAGAGAGAGAGAAAGAGAGAGATAGTGTGTGTGTGAGAGAGAGAGAGAGAGAGAGAGAGATGACAAGAGTGCAGTACAACCTACTAAATACACGTCTGATACTGATCAATCTGTCAATCAATGCGAATTTAAACTATTAATCAATGATAATTAAAAACTGTAATAATTTAATAATAATAATAAAATATGGTTCAACGTCCATTTCTTCATTAAAGAATGATGTCAGGGACGTCTCAACAGCACATGCCTCAAATAACCGGTTCACCTAAAACGGTTAGCAGAAACATGAGCTGGAGAGAAAAAGAGATCCTAAACGGTACTGGGCCGGTGATCAGAAGACAATCAGGCAAAGTATGTTAAATCTAAGGTGGAAAAAGATGTGTTCTTGCCTGACTAATTAATGCAAACAGTTTGTACATTATAATAGAGTACCGAATGATACAATATCCATAAAGTTGAGGAAAAGTTATATATTTGGATATCTAGAGTGCCATTTATTTATTAGTTTGACAAGTGGTTTTCAGGAGC
>JAQFZF010003996.1:0-10902 GCA_034695365.1 Enchytraeus norvegicus
AGTCCTCTGGCCATACACCTGTAATATATATCTGTCTACAGAGTTCAATCATCCTTTTCAAAGCATCACCTTCCAAATTTTCAACTCTGCCGGAATGTCATCAATAGCTGTGGCTTTTCCATTCTTCGAATCTCTGATTGCTGATTCTATTTCATCACTCATTATATCAGGTCCCACTTGATCATTTCCTATTAAGTTTTCATCTTCTAATTCAAAATCTCCTACTAATGGCTTCCCACACTTGTTTCAATTGTTTTTAAACGTTTTTAATTGGTCCCCAATTTATGACATGCAAAATAATGTATTAATGTATAAATAATAATAAATACTGAATTTATTAGCATAGATTATTTACTAATTGACGGGTTCTACTGTTGTAGCCTACTATTCCCGTTCCATATAGCCTACATAGCAAGTCATGAAAAGCTATTATTTATAACATTTAATAGTTATAAAACTTATTATAACTCCTGGAATGAAGTGATCATTTGTAACTTCATACCCTAAAATTATTAAGTCAAAATAAAGTCAAAATTTCAAGTTTTTTGCTCCAATAAAATGGCCCTAACGATCATAAAGAAGCATCTGTTTTCCCAAATCTTTAATCAAAATGTTTTCAATAGGCTATCCTAGTGAATTTTTCAAACATGCATTTCATGCCAGGTTTTGCGATCCACCATTTGGGAAACGCTGGCCTATTAGCATTGCACGCCAACCGCTGCAGGACTCGAGAGTGTACGTCCATTTGCACATCACGCGCTATCTAATTTTCAGTTTGTATAATTTACAACGTAAACGTGAGAGACTAATTGAGGCGGATCACATGCCTCCTTGCTACGTTCAATTCAGCACTAGGCAAGACTCTAATAGTGCTTGTCATTCTTCGGTTTGTTATCAGGATGAAGACTCCGATCTTTATCCTCGGGCTAATTCTTCTCATTCGGCTATCTGAGGTAGGAAATTACGATTTACTTTATACTTCTTTACTCTTTGATATCATGTAAAATCAGCCATATTTAAAATTTTGGCGACTAGCGAAGATGTTGCAGTGAAGTGCAAATTGGTCTGCGCCATGACATCGGTTGTGGCTTATTGCAAAATAGACTATTCTTCCCTTCACTATTCAACGCAATTTTGGGACTTAGAGTATAGGCCAGCCTATACTAAAAAGTTGGTGCTTGATTGATAGATTGATTGATTTATTGAAGGCAACAAGAAACCACAGCATAATCTTTATATATTTTGAACTAATGCCTCAATTTATTGGTGTGGTAAGGACAGCCCTTATGACGGGATTAACTTGTTGCATTGATCTATGACTCTATGGAGTGATTGTGAGTGAGCTAGATCAGTGTTTCTCAAACTGTGGGTCGCGACCCACAAGTGAGTCGCCGACTCCATTGGGTCGCCGAGGTCTGATTAAAATTTAAAAAATTAATGTTTTGACTATGAATGAGTGAAATAAAGATCGTAAGTGTATCAACGTTAGATTTCATCCTTCACAAGTTTGAGCCCACACAGTTTATACACTGTACACTGTAACTTTTGTATAACGCTGTATTGCAATTAAGGCTAATTATAGAATTATTGATTTCGGTAATCATATTGAGACACCCAAAATCAAGAAGAACAATGCCCAAAAATAATGGTGGGTCGCCACCTGAAAGTTTATTTAGTGGGTCGCGACCCCATGGAGTTTGAGATACACAGAGCTAGATAGTACACAGTATGTATATGAATTTATGGCTTGTATCAGCTTTCTGACATCTCATTATAAATTGGAATTATTAATAGATAGGCCTACTGTAGAGTCACAAAAGGATAGACCTAGGTAGAGCTGAGTGTGTTTAACGTTAAGGTTCTGAAGCACAAGGGGCATCTCGTCAAGACGGCTCAACACAATCGAGATACCGTTTCAAAATTAGTTCAAGCTTCTTAAGCCTACAGCTATATCATACATTGCACACAGCAGTTTGGTACTTCGCACCTAGTGAACCGATAGACCTATACAGAGCCGGATTTACATTTTTAGGCCCGGTACACATATTTCGATGGAGGCCTACCGGCGTCACCGCGTAGGCTATCCAGGCCCAGCAGATTGTTGGCAAACTGTTATTACTATTCTACCTGCTTTGTTATTTGTTAGACCAGTAGGCCTTTAGAGGGTTTTTGTTAATTGACTAGTACTTGGAATAATTTATTGGCCTACTACAAATTACACTCCTCTTTTGATGTGTTTTTTGAAAGCTATTTTCCACTGCAGTAGAGTCATAATTTGGATTTTCCCCACTCATTCTTGTTTGGTTTGCATACTTTACAAAGTCTGTTATAGTCCTAATCGCAGTCTAGATAGGCCTATGAGAAAAAACTTTCCATCGGACCAATTCGAATCAAAAATATAAATTATTAAAAAGTATAAATTATTCATTTACTGAGCATTCAAATATATATTTTAAGTTAATTTTTATGAGAACATATGCAGCTATGTTTTACTGATAGAAAAATTTATAATGTCTTGATATGGACACATTGCAACCCGTCAATTCCATACATGAAGAACTGAAGGGGCGCCGCATTGAAAAAGTCTGAAGAAGATTGAATCGTGTTGCGAGCGGAACGAGCAAAAAAGGCATTTGCAATCCAGGCTTGCAGAATCAATGTAGTATAGCTTTAATCGTGGTTTCTTTAACGTCACGATCTTAGCTTACTCATTAATGAGGAATAAATTATAATGATTAAAAAAATTAATAAAAAGGTATCTATATATACAAATATGACATGTTTGTTGTTTTTGTGGTCTCACCCTTGATACAGTCGTAAGTGGTGCATCCATCTTTGCCAGTAGCATAGCCTGTAGGACACACTTGTGCACACTCACACGGGGCTGCCCCTAAATTTTTATTTTGAAGGGAGGCCCGGTACCGATGTACCATTTGTACCGTTGTAAATCCGGCACTGGACCTGTAGTCCTATGGGCCCCACATAACTGTATTCTTACTTTGCAATCTAAATAATTATTCATTCAATTTACAGCAGGCAGCCCCGTGTGAGGACCTTCAGTGTGCACAAGTGTGTCCTACAGGCTATGCTACTGGCAAAGATGGATGCACCACTTGCGACTGTATCAAGGGTAAGACTACAAAACAACAAACATTTCATATTTGTTTATATAGATACAAATGTTTCCTAACTTTTGACACATTATTCTTTTAATAATGTGGGCTAAAAATAAAAAAATTACGTTAATCGCTTCAACCAAAATTCGTAGGCTAAAGGTTTTAAAGGTCTTAGGTCCGTGTTTAAAAACCTCCTTAATTCTGGATTGCCGTCTCGTTGAAGGTGCAGCGGAAACAAATTACATTGAAGCGGTGGTGTGTCATTTACAACAGGTGCCACAGGAAAGCCTTCTCCCAACCGTCATCAGATATGGTGTGAGACCTTCTCCATACCTCGTCAATAAATTCGCTAGCGGCAGCATTGACTGACTCCAGGGTCTCCAATGCAATAGGCACGAAACTTGACGAAATAATATCTCGTCATGATTACCTTGATTACCTTTATCGCAAAAATTAATACGATTGTACTTATGAACAAAGTAGCATAGGCCTAGTATTATAATTAATCTGTCAATTTAATAAATTATATTTCAGCACATGTTACTGTACAGATATTGCCTAATCTATATTAAGAAGATACGAGCAGTGGTTAAATTGTAAAAAAATTATGTAGTGGAACTAGGGGAAAACATAACTTCTGAGCGTAGCGAGTAAAGAATTTTGAACATAATTTAGGCATTTTTGTGTGTATTGTTAACTTTATAGAGTCATAGAGAGAATGTTAACATTAATTGGTTCACACAGATAGAAATGCATAAACAATTGTCATGCATTTGGCAGTCGAATAACATATAAATCATGTTGAAATTCAATTTCCATTTCTCTATTTCTTACAGATGACAAATTAAATAGAACAAATAAATGAAAATAATGATTGTGAAACGCTAGGCCTAGTCTACATGATATAAAGCAATATCAACTGACTTCTTGAAATAGACAATTCAGTATGGCAATTATGGCTACAGACAATAATGTTTCACAGAATATCCAAAGGGCGTCATATTTCTGTTTTGGCAATTTTTGATACTGCAAGACATCACAGGAACGCGCCTTAATGCCGTCCGCAATTACATAGCGTTTCAACAATCAAGATTGAATAAATGAAGACGGATTGAATTTATTCAAATGTGGTCCAACACATTCAGAAACAAGAGTTTGGAAAGCCTGGAGATATTTAAGGCTGTACGCGTATAGAAGATATTAATACCCATTTGACTAAAGCCACGCAGTCTCATCTGCCGTTGAAACGACCAGTGAGGTATTGTACAAAGGAAGAGAATGTAATGGACGGTCCCGATCCTCATTAATATAGAGATGATACAAGCAACATGACTTTTATGGAAGCTATTAATCAGCGCTTAGTGATCGTGATTGGAAAAATATGAACGAAAGTGTGTAACATGGAAACAGTAGAATAGACCTAGAGTCGAAACTCATGAGTCCACATGCAGGAGAAACCTCAGTCGAAAGAACACATGTACAAGGGACGCCCCTCTTATTAGTCTCTACAAGTAAAAAAGCCTTTAATTAAGGCAATCTTCAGAACATTTCACATTAATGTTAAAAAATTTCATTCATCCAGGCTTATTATTAGGCCCATGTCCATTGTCCAGCATGACGTCTCTCTGCAAGTATTGATCTTGGCCCACCCCTATCAAGAGAAATTAGAAATAGAATTTTAATAGTCAACTATATTCGTCCTGTGTAAATTCAAGGACTGAATGCATTTTCTAATGATATTTCAAGTAGGCCTATTGAAATCTCTCTCTCTCTCTCTCTCTCTCTCTCTTAATGACTTAGGCCTATTTATCAAATTTGTTCAGGTCAAGGATCCAAGCCCGCAGAGGCGTCGCCAGGATTATGGCGAGGGTGTATGGACCATCATCATCTTCATTAGGCCTACATACATATTAGCCCTACATGTATATAATTAAATTCGGCTTGCATAATAACTGTAGTCAACAGCCGCTGTAACATAGAAATACACCGTACATCAGGAAAACCGAGAACACTATAATATGTATTTGGTTATATACAAAAGTAATAGCGTATTTCCTCTCATATTTGGCATGCATCAACAAAGGCCTACCTTCAGCGTATATTGAATATGTCAAGAGAATTTGAGCATAATCATTGAGATATTGCATTTTGTGCGTGACTCCTAGTAAGATATTGATTCCCAATATGGACAGAACAGCATACACAGTATGCCTACTGTATAGCCTACAGTGTAAATGTGCATGATGTTCTTGATAAGCCTTTGACAGAAGTAAGCGAAGGATTTATTTATTGTTGGCTCTGAAAGGAGTCTTTTTTATTAATTATTTTAGTTGATATTTGAAATTGAGTTTACATTATATGCCCAAAATGTCCACCCTAAGCGTGAACACAGGCACGAAGACGTTGGCGCCACTGCTTGATTGCGTCATCGATAATTGTCTGATCAAACTGTGACCATTCTTCAACAATACGTCTCTTCAGATGGTCCATGTCACGAATTCTTTCACGGTACACTCGTTCCTGAATCACTCCCCGGATTTTGTCATCGACAGGGTTGAGGTCAGGCTGTTTGATGGCCGCAGGGTTGGTGAAATATATACGGTGCATATTGGGAATAAAGACCGTAGTAGGAGTCACGCACAAACTGCAGTATCTCAGTGCACATGCGTCCACTTCCCTTGAAATTTTCAATATACTTTACAAACAGGCCCCTGATGACGCATGCCAAATATCAAAGGAAACACACAATTACTTTTGTAGGAAATCAAAAACATACAGTATTCTCGGTTTTCCTGATAACCTACACAGTGTATATTAATGTACAGGATGAGGCAAAAAAACAACCCCTAGCGAAATTTCAATAACTTCCTCAAAACTTGAAATATTTTCTAAATATTTTAAAGTTTTCTAGAGGAAGAATTTTGACATCTACAGCATCTCCAAATTTGGTCAAAAATTATTTCTTATTGAAAAAGTTATAAGTAGAGTTTCTAGGTAAAAATTAAAAAAAACACATTAACAAAGCCTATACAGCAGACATTCATTCCACTTAACTAAATTTGGCATAAGAAAGGGCCGTTTGATGCTACCGATTCTATTTGAGCAGGTGTTCAAAGTGACCGCAATCTTTTCGAATGCATAACTGTCGCTTCTTCCGGAATGCTGGAAGGCCCTACAGCCAGGTCAATAGCCTCTTGTGGCAAGTCTTCCCATATTGTCTCCAGCACAGTGTTGAGTTCAGCCGTGTTGGTTGGTCTTAGAGTAAACACTTTGTACCGCTCAAGCATGGCGTTCCATACATCGTAGTCGAGAGGATTGAGGAAAGGTGAGTTTGATGGCCACTCATCCTTCTTAACGAACTCCTGACTATCCTGCTCGCTCCATTCTTGTTCCTCCGCTATTTGAATGAGCATTGTTAATTTCTTTTTCGCTTTTTTTGTAGAAACTCTGTAAATTTTTTAATAATTAACTTTTCCCATAATTTTCGACCAAATTTGAAGGTTTGATGTAAAAATTCCTCCTCTAGAAGGCCATAGACTATATTAAAGAAATATCGAGTTTTGAGAATATTATTGAGATTTCGAAAGTGTCTTTTTCGTCACCCTTTATATGTGTGCACGGTGCATAAAAGTTTCCTGAGGTCTATAACGCAAATGTGGGTTTAAAAAAAGAGAGTGAGTTTTTCTCTAAAATATGGGGGGGGGGCTCGTTCCCCAGTGCCAGTGCCCCAATGGCAACGACGCCACAGAAAACCTGCTAATGACATCAAATATGTGCAATGTTCATACTGCATTATTTGATCCTGTGATGAAATAATTATATTCATTTAATATTAGGCTTCTATGTATGTGAGACTGATATAATTCAATACAATAGTCTTATTGTATTATTGTGTAATAGTCTTATTGTATTATTGTGTAATAGTCTTATTGTAATATTGTGTAATAATCTTATTGTAATATTGTGTAATAGTCTTATTGTATTATTGTGTTACAGGCTTTTGTGTTTGTCTTATTATGTTATAGTTTATTGTGTAATAGTCAATTGTGCTATTGTCATATTGTGTAGGGTATAGTTTATTGCGTATATTGTCTTATTATTATAGTCTTATTATGTTATTTCTAAGTAGCCTACGTAAGTGTAGGTAGTAGGATACTTACTTAGCCCTAGATGATCGGGTGTGCCTAAATAAATACATTATAGGCCTAATATTGTGTATTTTAGGAACCATAGTCCCAGTCGTTGGACAACGACTTGTGACCTCAGAAATAATTGATGGTGGAAAAACACTAAAGGCGTGCGATTGCCTATTTGCGGCTAATAATGGAGGTAAACGACACTATGTATCTTTTGAATTTAGTTTGAATTTATGATTCCTATAAGCTAAAAAGTTTATATGTATAGGCCTATTATGTAAGCAGAGGGGTGTATATGGCCCATGGGTGTATGGCTCATGGTGTATATGGCCCATGGGTTAAATTTAAACGTTTAAAAAATTAGTTTTTAGTATTCTGGAGTAACAGGCAGTCGTCAAGCGCGCTCCGGATGCAAATGGCATGGTATTGTTGGAGGGCCACAGACAGTCTCTGCCACATAAATGGGCGCTCTCGGTGGTCGCCGGTCATGGAAGGCAATCTTCTGCCAATCCTCCAATTTGTATATCAATAACAACTTATGTGCTTATTACTTCAATATTTCAAACCATCTACATGTATACATATAAAAATCGGGAAATAATCAAACTCAATCAGATTTTGACTAGCTAGAGTTTGGTTGAAATTTAGGAGTCATTCATATACTAAGTGATCAGCAGATGCCAGATGGTGAGGGGGGGCGGGGTCAGTGGATTTATGACACCTTATGACAGGGGTTGACGATTTTATGACGGCATCAAATGCACAGTTTTACCTACACCTTTTTCAATTAAATCACAATATTTTGGGGATTATTTTATGCGAAGCTAAAATAGGCACACATTTTTCAACTTCTATTTTTCATATTTCCCGTGTTGGTTCCGGGGAAACTTGAGAATAGATCAGCTGAAACCTGCACATGTTTCGCAAAGGCCGATTAAAGCAAATATTTTCATACTGAGCAAGGCAACGGGAGATCACCTCGGAAGTCTGATAGGCCTATATATTCTCAAGAAAACGGTTAAATTTTAGGTACGGATAACCGCTTAATGCTAGAGATCTTTCAGGATTAGGACTAATTATCCAACTATTACTGCTGGCATCGAATTCTACAATAGGCCTATGTATAAAATTGTAGACTATATTGAGACCGGATCACTGTTTCTGTTGCTCTCATATAATTTAGCTTAATAGACTAATTAGCACTGTTACCAACTTTATATTGTATTATTGTCAATGTCTGTGCCGGCTACCAATTATAGGGTGACCAGTGTCCCGGAATGACCGAAACTGTTCCGGAAACAAATGTCTCGCGTCCCGGGCAGTTCATTCCGGGACAATACAATGATACGTCCCGAATGACCGGCATGAATGTTTCAATAATTAAAAATGAATCAGCTAGGATTTGGTCTTTGCTATTTGAATTTTCAGTTAACGAAACTGTGACAAGTTATTTCAGAATTATATTCATTAATTAATATTTTATATTGACTCTTTTGTGCGAAGATGCGCACATCATTCGAAACACTTGCTAAGAATTGATGGATTGAGAACTAATAGGCCCTAGTATTCTTAGTAATAAATTCTTCTAAGTGGTGTTTACAATAGTTATTAGGCCTACAGTTCTTTCCTTTAAATTTATTTTAACCTTTCCCCAGTGATGGGCATCTAACTAAAAAAGGTAGTTTAACTAAACTATTTTTTAACAAAAAAAGTAGTTTAACTACTTTCTAAACTAAACTAAAAAAAGTAGTTTAACTTTTAACTAAATACAAGAAGTTAACTATTAACTACTTTTGCAACTAGGCCTACCTCTTACATTAAATTTTATGTTTATTATTTAAAGTTTTAACAAAACTCATAGATGAGCATTATTAAGAAAATTCTTACAGCCTACATAATAAAATTCCACAGCAGGCCTAATCAACAAAAAACTTAATTCCTGTGGTATTGTTTTCTTCAAAATAGAGATATGCTTATGTGTTCATTTATTATGGCCTTGCTCACAACTTCGACGACATTTATTATAAGCAAAAAATGGTTCACTTTTAACTAAAAAACGTAGTTTAACTAAATAGTTACTAACTAAAAAAGTAGTTTAACTACAATTTTAACTAAACTGGAAAAAGTAGGCCTAGTTAAACTATTGCCCTAACTAAAAAGTAGTTTAACAAAATAGTTAACTACGTTTAGTTAACTATTTTAGCTATTATTAACTACGCTTAGTTAACTATTTTTAGTTTAACTATTGCTCATCACTGCCTTTCCCCCAACATAACAATGGCCCAAATTATTGCATTATTGAATTTATTCGGTCACTGCGTGCCTACAGCTCAAGCGCCTCGCGCACTCGCACTGCTCACTCGCTTCAATAAAACTTCGCGCCCGCTTCCGACCCCCTGCTTCTAATCTTTCCTAAAATCAGACACTGGTAATAGGACATCTCACGAATATGATATCAGTGACGAGCTAGCTTTGGATTCGAACCCGCACCTACTGATCCGCAGTCGGAAACATAACCGATCGTGCCACTGGCTCCAGCCATGCTGTGGCACAAAGATCAACGATGTCCAAGATCGATAAGAAAGTGTTGTTATTGCTGCCGTTGACAAGGATTTAAGCCTGCATGTAGGCGCATTCACCTGAATACTTGTCGATGATCCGGTAGAAAAATTCTTTGATCTCATACGATAACATTCATGGTTTCCATTTCAGTATCTTGACATAATACCATAAACAGTTATGCATTCGGATTCCCAAACTTTGATAAAAGTAAATTCATTGGGGGCGGGAGGTGGGGCGTGGGGGGGGCGGGCCCAACATACCTATATTCCTGACTACGCCGCTGACATACAGTAACATGCGAAATTAAAGTTTAAATAGTGTAATAGTATTACAGTGAAGCAGTTAAGCTATTACAGTGTGACAGTGTCACACACAGACTCTGTGGCAAACAGCCATCGGGGGACCGGGGCGGGGAGGGGGGGGGGCGGGCCAGGAACGAGATTTTCAATATTTTGCAGGGGCCCTGAATCTGAAGCTACCCCACTAGGGGGTGGAAGGGGGACTGGAGGAGGGCGAGAAGTATTGGTGAAAAGAGCGAATAGAATAGCTCGAGTGCGTGAAGCGCGTGAGTTGCGTGCACGTAGACCTAGCGAGTTAACAAATCCGACTAGTGGGTCTAGGGGAGCGGAGTAAGCTCTCCAGCGCCCCGATCGACAACGGTTTTGTTGAATACCAACGTGAAATTGGCTATGATAAGTTGAATAATATTTGGTTATTTAAAAAAAATGCAATGTTCTATTGGAATGTGGTTTTGATCTCTGTGCTGACAAATTACTATTCGTATTCTTATTTATTCTTCCGTCGAAGTGAAGGTTAGGCCAACTCTAATCTCGAGGTTAGAGTTGGTGGGGTCGGGCTCAACCCCCCCCCCCACCTAATTTTTTTGGCCATGAACCCCCCCCCCCCCCCGACTTCATTTGTCTGACCCCCCTACTTCGAGCTTTGGTCAACATATTAATTTTGTTTAATATTAAGACTACATTTTTTGGCTCGCTTCGCATGCAACATATTTCTCAACATTTAGGCCTACTCTTCATTATGCTCTGATTTATTCTCTTTCCCTCCAGCTTTCTTCCAGTTGCAGTCTT
>JAQFZF010003997.1:0-10902 GCA_034695365.1 Enchytraeus norvegicus
TTCTGTTTGTGCATTTGCAGGAGCATTCTGGTGGTTGGATGCTGTCTGTAGTTGTATATGCTGTTTGAAACGTCCCTAACATCGCCTTCGGGTGAGGAACTGGACGTTAAATCCTCATTGATTGATTGATATATTGATCCACTATCATTTGGCTTTTTTGTGCCAATAGGTTCTATATGACCAGAGGGTTTCTAGTGTAATGAAAATTAATTCTCTCTTGTGTATTTATTATTATTATTTTATTATAGGCCTAAGCAATTCTCCTGTTGGATCCTAGAAACGTGAGATTTTACCTATGGATACACATTTTATCAATGGAAATGTGAGATATTACCGGGAAGAATGTTTCTCTTGGAAACCGACTAAAGTCCGTTAGGAAAGTAATGGAATACCACCTCAGAATACTTTAAAATTTTCCTGAAACAAAGGCATCATTTATGGTGTGGAAAGGCAAGGCTTCGTGATGAGATAAAACTATTGGGTTGGTCAATGGTGTGCTCGTTGATGAGCAAGATTGTGGAATGAATGGGAATCTGTGCCTTGGACCTGTTACATGGCAGAGTATGTGATAGATAGATTCTAAAGTACTATTATTAGTATTAATTATTATAATGGACCCTCGAGAAAAGATGATTAAATACTTTAAATATACTGTAATATACCCAGTGGGGTTCCCCAATTTCCATGGGTTAAATGTTTGAAATGTAATCAGTTGCGCTATGGAGTGACTGGCAGCATACAGCATTGTATTGTGGAAGAGGTACAGATAGTCATTATTGAGCGCTTCTGAGACTTAGTTAAGCTTGTGCTGTATAAAGGTTCTGATTGATTATTAATATTATAATAATTGTTTAATTGTTTTGATATTTCAGCGTAACATTGGGACTGATGGAGGATGAGGATAAGAATTCATTTGCTTATTTTCTCGTGCCCTGCGCGATAATGCTTGGAGTCTGTGCAGTGGCACTATCTGTAGTAGTGGTTAGCTATCTATTTCTTACGTGTTTTATGTTGTCAGTTTTATTCACCTAGTTACAGTTACATTCTCTGTCTATTGTGTCTATTCTCTCTGTCCTATTGTGCCGTTTGCACACAATGGCATCGTTGATTTTGTTTGCTGTACATCGATTATAAATAAAAAAATTAATGGAAAAGTTTATATATATGGCTCTTTTTATAAAAGCAGTGAAAGGCTTGCATGAAAGAGTAATTTTAAAATTGTCGTCAACCATGAGCAATTAGTCAATCAGGTGCGTCCTGATGGAATAAAGGTGTCCTGCTTGGTGATCGAAAGGTCCTTCAGGAACCTTAAACCACTAACTTTAACTGAGCATCCAAGATTTTGGATTCACTGTTAATAATGGATGTATGTTCTTTGTTTACTGAAAATCTGTGTATGATGCAATATTATGGTTTTGGTATAAAATAATCAACTAACTGACTTGTCGAGCCTCGCTCACCCTTGCTGCTCGAAACACGGGTGTAATTGCTCTATATATTAACTTCATAATAATCTTGTATTTACCCGTGTCGGATCCGGGAAACTTGAATAGACCAACTGAAAACTGCACATGTTTTGTAAAAGCCTATTAACACAGACATTTTCATACTGAGAAATGCAACGAGAAACCACCTCGGAAGTCAGAATATGTATTCTCAAGAAAAAGTTTACATCTTAGATGTGGCAAAGTATGACCTTTTTGATGGGATCAACTTGATGATCGACAGAGTGCTCATTAGTGAGGGTGATAGCAGACTTTGTTTCAGAATATGTACCTTCGACCTGCCATTTGGCATTGCACTAGAGAGAAAATAGAGTTGTATTGTTGAGTGTAGATATCTGATTAGGCCGATTTTAATCTGATTATAATTTTTATACATTACAAACTGGTTCTAAAAGTGATGTTACTAATTTCACAATGATACTATTAATTTTGGGTATGAGGAACAACGGAGCATCATAGAATTCACAAAATTTGTTATATATTGGCAAAACTGACTACGGTACATGATTGTTTTATATTTAGATGGCTAGGTGCAGTGTTGATCGTCTGCGACAACGCAGACGTCGTCTTCCAACGACTAAGATCAAAAGAATTCCTACAAAAAAGTTCAAGAAAGGTTTGCATGTTTTGTAATTATATTTGTATTCCGTATATTACATCAATATTGGTAAGATTTTCAGTTAAAAGGCAGTACAATGAGCTAGCTGTATTTAAGCTCAAGTGACACTATGGATTAATTCATTTCCTGATAAAATGGCTCTGTTGATAAAGCATTTGGATCAAGCTCCATAGGTTCATGGTTTGATCTCGAGTCTCTGCCGTCATGTAGCCTCCCAGCCGTGAGATTAACATTAAATTCAGCTAAATTTAGCCTTTTAATCAACTGAATGACTGACTATTTAAAGGCTTCAGTTGGGTGGAAGAAGAGTTAATTGATACTATTTCACTATTGCCAAATTGTGTTTTTGCTAGTTTTTCTAACTTGTATAAATTTTACTAATTTAGTGCTTAATGAAATAATAATTGCTTGTAGGTACTGCATCGGACGTATGCTCTGTTTGTCTGGATGATTATGAGGAGGGCGACAGGATTCGTGTTCTACCCTGTGAACATGGTGCGTTATATCTCTGTGTATAAAGATTAAAGGTGTAGTGCCATATTCGTTACCGAACGTAGGCACAGAGCTGATCCCGATCCTGAGCGATTGCAGCACACTGGTGACAAAGTCATTAATCTGATGGTTAAGTCGCCAGGTCTAATCTATACAATCTAATTTTATAATTGGATCATATACGTCAGACCTGTGGTAACTTTTGCAATCTTCCGAAATAGTCACCTACTACGTACTAATTGCTTCCAATTATTTAAGACACGAAGGGATGGGGGGGCTTGGTTGGCCTGTTGTACACCCAGGATTTTACTCTCTGATTGACTTGAGAGGGAATCAAAACCTGGGCCTTATGCGCCTATTTCGACACAAACTGGCCGACGCTTCAAACCATTGAGCCACAGAGACGTACTCTTTGTGACAGCCTATATTACAATTTAATTGTAGTTTCCACAATTATTGTTGTAAATTGTACTGTTAATTCGCCAACAGGTTTTTAGAGCGCATTCTACTTCATTAATGGTGTTTTGTAATAAATTACAGACCCATTGCATAGGTATGTTGTATGCATCAAGAATGTGTATCGTTTGGCGCTGTACACGCAAATGTGAGATCAATCGTAGATTTGAAAGAAAAGAGAACAGATGTGCTTGTAAAATGATTTCGTAGCACGGGTCCGGTCATGACACTACTCTATAGAAATTGTCGTTGTCAAATGATAATAATAAATAATAATATAAATTTATGTCATTTAATGGGTGTATATATAAATCATCTCTCCTTGCATAATTCTACAATCTACAGTTGTGCCGAAATGAACAGTGGGATCAGCCAAAGACCACAACTGGTGTGGCAGTCTAGATATCTGCAAGCCTAGAATCTGAAGAATAGAGTAATTAAGGGTTCTATTCCTCAGTTTAACATGAGGCAGATAAAAATTATTCAATGTGAATTAATACAATCGAATAAGACCATATGAATATATATGCTGAGCCGATAGCGCATTGGTTGAGTGCCCGACTCGAGTTCCATTGGTTCACGGTTCGAATCCCACATTATCCCAGGGCTCGTCCGTCACTGATGTGACCGTACGGACATGAAACTGACGTTAAATTGGGCTTTAGCCTTTATACATGTATGTAAATATCAAAGATATATATTATTATTATATTTTATTACCATGTATATAAACAGCTGCGGGTTTTAATAAAATTGATTCATTAAGAAAGGAATGAATCCTGGCCCGGCTACGCTTTTATTTAATTTTCTATTTTATAGTGTGAACTGTGAAGATAAGATTTTTGCAACACTTATGCCAGATTGCTGTTAGGCTACTTCTACCAAAAATTTTAAGACAAATGCTGTTTATACTTGTAGAGTACCATCAGAAGTGCATAGACCCGTGGCTGGTAGACAACAGTCGTCTGTGTCCGCTGTGTAAGAGAAGAGTTTTCTCATCAGACGAGTCGGACTCGGAGTCTGTGCTGGATCTCATACAAGCGCTAAGAGCTGAGGAGCTGGGTGACGAAAGAACTCCGCTTCTCATTGGTGGACGCTCTCGCAGGCATCGTGAACGTCGTGGTACGTGTGTGTGTGTAAATATGTGTGTGTGTGTATATATGTGTAGAGTATATAATTACTTCTTCATGCTGAACTTTATCTTCAAGCAGAAGACACAAATTCATTCATATTCATAATTTTTTTTTCACTTTTATTGACAAGTGGATTGTGCAATCTTTCAGCAAACTTATAACCGAGAAATGGCACTTGAATCAGAAAACGTATGAAATTATAAACCAAAGAAAGATATTAATAATAATGATAACAAAGGGTTTAACGTCTATTTCCACATCTAGTGATGATGTTGGAGAAGTCAGATATAACTCAAAGCCATGTTATCTGTAGTCTAAGAAATAGAGACAAGTTGTAAACACACGTTAACAATTTGTGATACAATTAATTGATGATTAAAATTTATGATAATTTATTTATTGATTGAATTTATTCAATTAGTTTTATTGATGAATGTTTTAGAAGCGAGAGCATCACGCCCTGCCGCAACAGAGAGCAGTGAACAAGAACAGGAGGCCACGGCTCAGGTCCACTCACAACCTCGTCATGCTGTGTCACCTTCTTCCAGTTTAGCTTCAACGTATCATCATTCCTCTCGCACACCTTACACACACGCAGTCCTGGTGGTAGCGGCTGCTGCACCTGAAGAGGGCGCTGTCGGTGGGTTTCCAATCGAAGACTTTCATGACACCGTGGTGGTAGAAGAGAGAAAGAAGAGAGACAAAAAGAGATCAAGACGGTCACTAAACCTAGACGAGAATGCTGGACTAAACTATGAAGCAGTGAATTTCTGTGATGACCATTTTTCCGGTGATGCTAGTGGGCCGGCTGGTGTTAATTTGGCAGCTGTTACAGCTGCTGGCGATTCGTCCGTTGCTGCTGCTGCCAATAGAAACCAATCCCAGGCTGGTGCTGAAGGATTCGATGATGCAACCAATCCGAGACCTCGTGTCAAGAAGAATAAAGCAAAGCGTAAAAGTCAATCTGTTGCACTTCCGGCAGAGGATTCTGTTCCTAATAGAAACTCCTTAAGACAGAGTGACGACGAGAGAAACCCTGTTGATTGCTGATGGAGTTCATAAGTGCTTAATTGTCTTTTTACATAATGTACGCTGACTATTTTAGAGAATATTAGATACATAGCATTCTAATAAAATCTCCTATCTCTTAGTTAGCAATCAAGCTAAAAAATAGACGTCTGTACAGATTTGATATTTATTTCTATATAGTATGTCTGCACTTGTATATAATATGCCTATAATAATATATGCCTTAGACCTTTATATATAAACTGTTTTGTTATGCATCATTTATTCCAGGTTCTGTCCTGGTTTGATAGCCTAGTCAGTAGCACAGTTGCTCGATAAGCATGATGTCACAGATAATTGCTCGATTGTGTTGAGTCGTTTTGAACAGATGTCTTTGTGAACCTTGACGTTAAACACTCAAACCTACCAAAGCTGTAGTGTGATAATCAATAGTCACTTATATTAGAAACTCTTCTAATATATGTGCTGTTTATTGTATTTAACACAATCGTGCTATCATCTATATTTGAGTTAACAAGGGAATGTGTACAAAATGGATTTGTCGTGCCAATTAAAATATTAACAGCTCGTATGAATTCTTAAAATAATTCATGCTGTACAGTGTACAGTTTATAACTTTAGATAGAATTTATGCCCAATATGATTAATCTGATTGGTGTTAAAGATTGTGCCTTCATTTTATGTAATAGTTAGATTGGTCACTAGTTTTAGAGAATTCATTGTCTGTGGAGTTTGCTTTTAGAAACTTGTGCGCTTATACTATATACGCAAATACATTGAGCTTAGCGTACATTAATTCATCCACGGATGAATGTTAAGAGACCAACCTTCAATTCCTCATTCTTTTGGTTACGTAAGTACGAGCATCGTAATCAGTTCTGGGTTTCACTCAGTTAAGATGTCTAATACCATAAGCATTCATTTGATAATAAGATCTAAACATGTCTAATTTATAAGCATTCATTAGATAATTAATAAGGTCTAAATGCTGTGGTAATTCTGGCCTATGCAGAATGGGGTGGCAAAACAAATTTTTTTGGGGGCCCATATGTAACATTTTTAGATGTTTCCATATTATAGAGATGTTTCCATATTATAGAGACCATTTTCATTTCTGAGGTGGCCAGCCCTTCATTTGGGGTTGGCATGGCATTGGTCACCCCTCAGAAACGCCACTGTCTAATTGAGATCCAATAAAATTTTGGTTGACCATTTAAATAATTAAGTTTTCATTCTAGCTGGCCTCTCAAGAGATTGTTCATCTCCAGGCTAGCCTCATCCTGTTGTGTAAAATAATTGTCAATTAATGATTTCATGGTTTGCATTGGCAATTTGAGATTATCGCCGTCTTTTATTTTCTGTCGTATAGTTTACACACATGACAACCGTACGTGCTTACAGAGTTCCTTTTTTGTTACTTTTTTGTATTTCTTTATTTTTGCTCTCTCCACGATTAGACGTATCATTGCCATTTAGAGCGCACAATACCGCAAGCGCCGATATCCACTTCCCAACCAGACACCTGGGGTTATTCTACTTGTTGATCTTACCTGGGATCGATCCCAGGTCTTCTTGCTTTTGAGGCCAATGCTCTAACCACTCGACCATAACCCCCCCCCCCACCCCCAATCTTACTCTCTAATCCTTTTCCAATCAATATCAGAATATAGACTTTTCAGCAGTTTCTTTCTATTTTCAATGTACAACTTCTGTAAATCACTTGACATGTAAGATTTTTATTCAATATAGATTTTTATATACTTATTAACTACAAGATAAATGTATGAATTTACAGTGTAACTGAGCACTGTTTAACATATTTCTGCTATTCTTTAATGAATAACAATTATTATATTTGTTGACTTAATTCAAGTTAATTTTAGTGAAATTGGAATTGTTTTTGAAGAAATGATTCTTGAAGAAATAAGCAAGATATAATATATTTATGCTGTTGATAATAACAGAGTTCATATAGTATGAAACCCAGGCAGTCTCTTACTAATAGAATTTGCAAGTATGTTTTCAATTATGTTTTACCTCTCCTTTAGATAGTCAAATTATGTATTTTATAACTAATTGTTTTTGTAATAATTATATCTAAGCTATAAAATATTGTCCTCGTAACAGATCAGTTAAGTTGATCATTTATGTACAATGATAGTTAATAATATAATTTTGGATCTCAGAATTAATTTATAGTAGACCTATTTAAAATTCACATTAATTCACTTCTGTTTTGTATCACACTATGATCTGTAATCTTTTCTATATAATATTTGGATGGCCAGATGAGAAAGCGGACCAATGACCATCAGAAATAATGTAAAAATGGTGTTCGTTTCAACAATATTTATAAATTGTTTTCATAATATTTAACATATTGCTTTGATATTTACTAGATATAATGGTGTTCTACAATACTAGTAAAAAATTGTATGCATTCAGTTTATGGTTTCAAAAATATTTAGCGAATAACAATATTATTTATTTTGTTCGTTGGTGACCACTTTTGCATACGGCCATCCAATTTTAAATTGTGATTTCAATTGCCTGTAGACACGTTGTATCTGATGGTTATTTTATCTGTGTTACTGAAGAGTTTTGTTGACTGCTACACTTTTTAAAACGTAAATCTCAATATAATTTTACAATTCTTAACCGTCATTTGTTTCTTATCTATAATTAATTTAATAATTACGATCAGCAATAACAAATCTCATTTGCGGTTAGCAATTATATTGACAAACTTACTGTTCAAATATTGTACATGCACACAGTTAATTTAGTAAAATTAATTAATAATAGGATTTAGCACTCGTGTTCCACTCCAGTGGATATAGTGGTCCACTTCACTCACAGGCAAAACCACGAATTTCAAGTCAACATATATAAATATAATATATTTATTTTATAATATATAATATATACAATAACCAACACCTCAACAAAGCCCATTTAAAGAGCAGAAAAATTCTGCAATCTACAAAAGAACAGAGGATATTCAGTTGCAATGGCACTGTTAACTCTATTAAAAAGCTACACCATAAGACTTACTACACAAAACAATACAACATATTGCAGTCAACAGCAAATATTGCATAATTAATTTAACACTTTGTCTTCACACTTTTTAGTTATGTAAATGTAGGCCAAATATTTAATTCACTAGATTAGTACACTGAACTTAATTCTGTATGCTACTTCATTACACAAAAAAGATACCACGTGCAGTTTGACGACAATATCTTAAATTTCTGATGAAAAGACAGGAATAATTTGATACACAATTTTGAACTCGAATATGTTTCTTAGACTGAAAGGCTTCATATGAAGTTCCAGTGGTAAACCTTAGGCTGGCATATCGGTGCATTTCATTGATCGATGATGTGCTAATTAATAAGATTAATGAGTGAAATAATGATGACCGTGCAGAAAATTGTGCCTGGGTTCTTAGTAGCCATTAGGCCGCGAAACTGACGCTAAATTCGGCTTTGGACTTAAACTAGAAATACTGTGCACGTAAAGATTTGTTGAAACCATTATCATCTACAGATTCTACACACTAACAGGACATACTTGTTGGAGAACCAACTTCTTCATGATTAGAAAAAAAAATCAACCTGAATAACCAGTGTCTATCTTCTAGTATTTGATAATAATGCTGTTATTGATGAGTCACTAATGCTGCTATTCGTTGGTAGCATCAAACCCAAATCGTTATTGGTTTCTGTGCTTGAATCGCTAGATGACTCTGAATTTGCATCATGCGATTCATCCGTTTCTTCGGGAACCCTATTTAACGTTGAGAACGTTACAGACAAGTAGCTAAAATTGAATGCTTTTTCTATAACGTACTGAATCATATTCAGCTGCCGGACCTTGTCGTCTTTATATCGAGAAAAAAAGTCTGCGTGTTCTGCTTCAAACGAGTCCACTGCGCTTCTTAAAATATCAGTCTCATGCACAAGAATTATTGGAACCTTGAGAATGGACGAATGAGTATAGCCACTATCCAGTAAAAGTTTATAATTACTAAAAAGTACATCTGGTGTAACTGCTTGTGTCGATTTGCTTAATTTAGAATCTCTCATACAAGATGGTAACTGATCGAGAGAACATTTCAACAGATCTGATAGTTTCTTTTGCAGAGAATATCTTCGAGCGCTGCCAGATGGCATACCTACCTTCAAGTATCTAAAACACTGTTGTAGATTGACTTTACCAATGTGATACCCCTGTAAATATTCAAACGAGTTTCGAATTCGAGGCAAACAGTACGTAAATAAGTTTAGATTGTTTCGTATGTCCATTTGTGTATATCCGATTGATAACAGAAAATCAACCTTCGGTTTAATGACTCGACGTCGCTTGGAAGCCAATTCAGGTATGGAGTCTATCAACGAATCACTGTCCAGCATTGGTTCCGATAATCTAATGCTGGCTGCTCGAGATAGAATTACCTCAAACTCACGATCAGTGCGACCAATGGCACCAACATCAAGCTCAAAATTAGACTGAAGGTTAGCTAAACGCTGAGCCCGAGATTCAATCATTTCCAGCGTCTTGTTATTTAGTATGTGCGTGTTGGCTCTAATATCATCCAAGTGAGCTCCGTATCGGCGCATTAATTTAATCTTTTCAAGAAACTGATCAAACTGATCAATATCTCTGCTATATAACCGAGGATTCTTTGTGAATATTTTCATCATCATTTCCTCGGTGCATTCAAGAGCCTCTGCTAAACCATCAATCTGATTAATGCGCCCATTGTTTATTTTGATATATTTCTCTATATTATTGAGAGCAGTTCGTTCCCAGCGGTTACTCGTTACAAATTTTAGCAACGGCAAAGATATTTTTTGCACATTAAGAGAGTTGTATCGCTCTATGAAGTCGATCAATTGATCGATGCTGTACTCAAGTATTCGAGGGTATTCTATTAGTTCACAAGGTTTGCACCCTGAAGAAACAAGTAGACGAAACCTCTCAAGATATATTTTCCTGACATCTTCTATTGAAATCTTTCTCCCATATCGTTGCAGCACCTAAAAACAGAAGAGAAAACACTACATGTACATACAATGTCACAATAATTATAAAAGTAACTGAAAATTCTTGAGTAGCTAAGTGCAATTTTAAATGCTGGAGCTGTAACTTTGAACAAAAATAAAGAGTGAGAGATAAAAAATTTATAAAATTTCAACATTTAACAGGTATTTAAAATAGATTTTTCAAATGCTTTAAGTTTATGCTTCAAAATTTCTAAAAAATGTGTTTAATATCTGTAACTTGGACCTGTCTGCCAGCTCATTAAACAGCTAATCTGCAGCTCATCAAAGCTGCATGGTAGATGAATGCATTTACAAGAGATCGATCCATAATCAAGCACTGCTATGATTAAATGTATTTTACAATTATGTACATGTTGTAAGATAATCTCATTTGTAAAGCTTTCAAGACAATTTTGACAAAATTTTACTTTTAAAATTAGATTCTTGAAATTACAAAAACTGATTGTTGATTTGTTCAATTCATTGCGTTGTGAATATGGTCAATACCTACTGTATGTCTACACCTTGACAAAGCATTCGGCCTTTGGGAATAAATGCCTTGAAAATGTACTATATGACTATATGTACTATATGACTATATGTACTATATGACTATA
>JAQFZF010003998.1:0-10901 GCA_034695365.1 Enchytraeus norvegicus
ACAATGAGTCTGCTTTACCAATACTTTATATCGACACCTTTGACCCTTACCATACCATACCAGTCTTAACACTGGAACACAATATGTATATTTTATATTTTTATATCTCTTATCTGTAGAGAATAGTAATAATAAATTACACTATAAATCCTTGTATGATAGTTACTGTTCTTAAGTTTGGAAGATTTTGAGTCTGCCTAGTGTAATCGGTTTTGAAATTTAATTATTCAAGGCCTTTACACTGAGGGTAGAATATCATGCTAAAGATAATAAGAACTAATTTTAGAATAAAGTTTAATCACTCCACTGGATAAAAGTGTGAGATGATATATAACTGTAGTTATATAACTGTAGTTTGTACGCCATCTTTTATTGGAGATAATGTTGTTTTGGTGGGCCTCCTTGGCCTTCCTCAGTTAGTGGGCTTCTACGAAACACGTGCAGCTTACTTTGGTTGGTCTGTTCTCTAGTTTGCCTGGGGCAACATGTCAAATTTCAGATATAGAATATCAAGTATATTTTCGTTGTCATTATTTCTGTTCTAATAGACAACCGGTTCAGAGAAGAAGAAAAAGAAGAAGAAGCACAAGAAGGATTCAGACTAGCGAGAGAGTTAGAGAGAGAGAGACAATGAGAGAGAGAGACTGTGTATTGTGACTGTGTATATAAGGATCATGTGTTCCGAGGACTACATCATATTCCGAGGAATATGATTATGTGGATTTTTATTTGACTATAGACTGTATTGACTGTATCACTTAGCTTGATCATATGTAAATAAACTGTATTAGATAGAACTGATAACATAGTAGATACTTAATTGATAAGTCTGATGGCTTGCTATATGACATTTTGTATGTTGCATTTGATGGTGTTAAGTAAACCACAAACCAATTTAATTTGTACTATAAAGCTACATGTAAGTTTAATGTCCATTTTCGTATTCAAAGATATTGTCAAGACATGAACCTGACTTGGACTCTATCCTGTGACATCCTGCTTATCGAACAAGCGTGTTACCCGCTACGCTATCCAATAAGGAACAAGGAGTATTCTTTAATATTATTATTAATTGAATACACAATTAATTATGTTATAAATAAGGAGTAAATATTTTACAGTATTTCTGTTTTCAGTTGACCAGATTTCTTTAATTGACACATAGGCCACACAATATTTCTTAAATTCCTTGTGTGTTTGTAATACACCGTTAAGGTCTGTACATAATACATCTGAGGCACACTTTTAGTTACCAACGATTGTAAAAGGCGGCAAATTCTAAGACTTTGAAAAGCAATGAGAAATTATCTCTTATCATGTCATGAATTATAATTGTCAGTATTTTTATCGCTTAATATTTTTATTGCTCAGGACGTTTTGGCACGAGCCGGTTTCTTAACGGTTAAGCTACTTGACTGCGGATCAATAGGTCGACTACCACTGCGGTTCGAATCCCAGGGCTCTCCAGTCACTGATGTAGCCTTTGGGCCGCAAACATGACGTTAAATTCAGCTTTAGCCTTTATATGGAGATGTGATCATTTAAAACTATTTAGTTAATCCAGGGCATCCTCTTTAATGAGCAACACAGTTACTGGGTGTCCATTCCAAGACTATCAATGGTGGATCTATTAATGTTTGTTGAGGGCCAAATTATATAATTTTTTATTTACATTTTCTATCAACTCTATAAAACTTTTTTCCCTACCCGAAGATACCATCAGGGAGGCCAATTGATTGATTCAAGTCAAACTACAACTACTAAAGAAATGGTTTTAATACGACAATATTGACACGGCATAATCATACGAAGGCTTAGAGCTAACAATACATCACGAGCTATATGATACAGCAATGCTATTTCCTACCATACAAAAGCATTCCTTACCTATAGCCAATACAAAATAATACACTGATTAAACATGGGAAAGTTTCTTGTTCGAATACATAAACAACATTAAAAACAACACAATCATATATAGTCATGCTGTCAAACAAGATTTATGAATAGGTTTCTGTCATACTCGGAACATTGACATGGGAGCTGATCCCAAACTAATCACCCTAGTGACCGTTGTCAGTAATCAGATGGTAAGGACGCTGCCACTCCCACAGACTTGATAGGAACATACACCTGATCATACAGTAGCATACACCAATATTTAAGTCCATTTCTTCTCATGAGAAGGCATCAGGAGCAGAGGAGCTGAACCTGTTGGCACATCGGTTTAGTGTCTGACTCGGCATCCATAAGCTCTCTGTTTGAATCCCAGGACTCGCCCGTCACTGATGTAGCCATAAGGACGGGAAACTGACGCTAAATTCGGCTTTAGCCTTTAGTCAGATGGCTCAGAATCAGACTTGCCTTGTGATCGTTAGGTGCTGGGTTGGACATATGGCAGAGTCTGTTCTTGATTCAAACTTCTGGGTAAACGATAAATTATCTCAACGTGACCCATAGTTGAATCCATGAATTTTCCCAACGCTGATTATGCCTGTGTGCTTAGAAATAGACGTTAAACCGTGTTTTATATCATCTCAGGATAAAGTCGGTTTGAGTGTGTCAAGGACCAGAAGCACTAGGCTTAATCGAGCAACTACCTTCAAAGCTTATTACAGCTTTACTTCACAAAGTACTCTGCTGTTTAATACAGCGCACCTTGTGAACAAGTTCCTATAATGAGGAAATTGATGTATCCCTTTATTCGCTAATTCAAGCCCTCATCATTATCAAGTGTTGTGCCTAAAGGCAGCCCTGGTCAAGACTTCGCTATCAAGTGCCACCTGGCCCACCTCTCATATTGACTGCTTTTAGCCTTTCAACCTTCTATCCTTCTCAGTTATGTTTAAAGAGGACTTGGAAATGAAAAAAATAGAATTTAATTCTGAAGCTTGTGCTATGTGTGCATGATACTTCACAAAATTGTGTCTGCGTATATAATATATAAGAGGCCTACACTTGCCCAAACATTGACATAGGTATGCATTAATACCATATGCACGCTGAAGTACAAACATACAGGTACTATTTATAAATGGTTAAACTTAAACCTATATTAGCACTGCAGCTAACACGTAGGTTTAAACACAATAATATTATTTTCAAATTTATATGAATAGATTTGCCGTCATAGGACACCATAATAAAGAGATTATTTTTATATATAAAGTTTAACATGTTATGTGTAAGACAAGAAAATCATCTCCGACTGACTCCGTAGTCTGTAATTGACTGCAGGGCACCTTGTCTGGAGTAAAGCTGTAATAAGCTTGACCCAATCTTTGTGACGGTAGAGCTCGATTGTGGTGAGCCGTCTTGAAGAGAAGCCCTTCGGGCTTCTGAACCTTGATGTTAAATGCAATCATGCCTACCTACCGTAAGACAAGAACAACTTAACAACTTGGATGAAAGCTGTGTACATTACTGTTCTATCAAATGACGTTCTTTGAGTCATCGTAGGATAAAAAATGGACAGTAAATTTCTATAATTATTAAAACCTTAATCACCCAAGAACCACAAGTGTTCGCAAGATGTGACCAGCTCAGACCTGCCCTCTTGGGAAAGATATTACAAAGGGAAATCACCCCAGAAGCTCCACTTTGTGTAAATTGAGGCTACATTTCTTTCAGTGTGGTAAAGAAACTTTAGCCCATAAGGGATCGACCTTGTTATGGGATTGACTTGTTTTTCGATTATGTGCTCATTAGTGGTATGATAGTAGTTTGGGCGTAGAAATGTGTGCCCTGACCTGCCATCCGGCAGTGCACTAGATAGGGTTTAAGTAAAAGCAGATCATGCACAAAGTAAAAATTGAGAAACATGGAAATGAATCGTCACCCGATCAGTCACCGCCATTATCATAAACTAACTAAATGCATTCAAGTAGAATTAAAATAATCACATATAATATCAACTTCTAAGTCTGAATATACACAGTACATCATACAACAATACTATACAATATCGCAAAGCTATAACCTTTCAATAGTTCTAGTAGTTCATAACAATGACATATTAGTCAAAATTGTAAACTTCTGTAATTATAATATTGACTTTAAACTAGACTTCATCATAACAATCATATTACATAATCATCATCCTTGGAAAAGGAAATTGGCGTTAAATCTTCATCATTATTGGAAAAACTGAAAACCTATATCCGCATAGCATTGCAACAACCATATGTGACCCACCATGGCAAATATAGGCGCTTGTCGCAAAAAAATCAAAAATCGTTTTAATATTCCATTGCATTGTGCTCAGTAAGAACTTTAAAATAACATATATTTAAATAAGACTACCCTATCCAAAGTTATAAAAATTGAAAGTATAACAGTAAGCCTGTAAACAAATTTTATTAAATTTATACTTTAAATGTAAATTTTTACTCAGTATAATTATTTTCAAAAATTGTTTTATTATTCCATTGTTTTGTGTTCAGTGAGACCTTCAAAATAACATATAATTCGTTTAAATCTGACTACCCTATCTAAAGTTTTAGAAATTGAAATTATAAAGAGTTGTATACAAAATTTATAAAAATTTCAACTTTGAATGCATTTTACTCAGGATATTTTTGGCGACAAGCGCCTATATTTGCCGTGGTGGGTCACATATTTATACAGGTCTCTCTGTATTATCACCAAATACAAACACGGAAAAGTTATCAAGTCTCACAATATGGGTACGCGAGCCACATGCGGCTTGAGAGATGCTATTTGGCCACCTCCAACATTGGCTAGTGAGATGCCATGTAGTAACTTATAGCGTGCTCAATTAATTATTTGCCAATTAAATCTATAATGACTATAACATCTCATAGTTGATACATCGATATTAAACTCTTATAATTATGGTATTTTTATAATATTTCTGATATTTCTTTAGTGCCTCTATATAACATTATTATATTTAATAGTATGGCAGCCTAGCCTACCATAGGCCATAAACGATTTGACAAGATCTCTGCCTTTTGAGATTTTTGCAATTGATCTAATAAAGTAAGTACATGGGAAACCACTCTACCCTTTAATGCATTATCTGCTTTAGTCAGCTTTACGAAACACGTGCAGTTTTTGGTTGATCTATTCTCAAGTTTCCCGGACTAACCACGAGGGTGACCCTTGGTAAAGGTTATAAAACAAGATTAGCCCTACTGATATTCTATCAAGTGTAGAAATCAATCAAGCCATTACGTAATCAACCAATCAATCAAGTAATGAAAATTTTACGTCCGATTTCTCATCTGAAGGCCATGCCAAAGAAATTAATAGAATTACACATTCAGCAATACAGCAGCACATAGCGTAAAATACATACACACGCTATGTGTCGCACTTCACACATATACCAACACATACAATTTTTTATATAGACTGAAGATTTCATGTGTGCGTTTGAGCTTTACAGATGTTGTGTCTTAATAAAATGATTAACATCTGTTTCTCCAATGCCATTTATTTCATAGGTATTTGTATTATATTATGTTATATTCTGGTTTCATAGGTGCACAGCGTGAAACCCAGCGCTCACCCATCACTGATTTAGCCTCCTGGCTGTAAAACTGATATTAGTTTCGGCTTTAATCGTTTAGCCCATCACTTATGGTGGTGAAAACTACAATATTACCAAACTGAATGTTAGACTGTAAGAGCCATTTGCTCATTAATTGTAAGATGAGACAAATATTACACATGCTTACAACAATACACAGAATTATGTGGAAAGTCATGATCGCCTATAACCTGAGAGCGCAAGATAAAGGGGGAGAGAGAGATAGTGAGAGAGAGAGAGAAAAAGATCGAGAGAGGGATTGAAAGAGAGAGAGGGAGAGAGAGAGAGAAAGGGAGAGAGAAAGAGAGGGAGAGAGAGAGAGAGGGAGAGAGAAAGATCAAGAAGGTGGTATGATAAGTGGAGGAGGAGTGCTACAAGTACTGCTTGCACTACTCAGGTCTGACGCAGGAGCCGAGTCTTTACCTATCATCAATCGCAACCGTTTTATAGACGTTACCACATTTTCAAAAAAGTTCTCAGTTCTGCTAAAGTGCTCACTTCTATCATGTTCATTCAATGAGTGCTCACTTCTTGAATGTTCACTCTTTAAGTGATCACTATGTAAAGGATTACTGTTCAACTGTACACTCCTGAAGTGCTCACTTCTAACAGGTTCACTTTTAATATGTTCACTTTTAACTAGTTCACTCCGTAAATGCTCATTTCTAAAGCTGCCGGATGGAGCTGATATCCTAACGTTTGGTCGCACCGATTCACAGAATGAAGATGTAGGTTTTTGAGACACAAGGGTAACAGTGTCGGCGTGGAATTCTTGATGGAGAGAGGGCCGGCGGGTAATCGACAGCGAAGCTTTGCTAGAGTGATAAGACATCGTTGGACCAGAGTCACCTGATGAAAGAATTGGACCGAGTAGTGGAGGTAGCAATGACCCTGACTGGCCATTATCATCGTCATCATCATGGTAATCATAATCATCGGGAGAACCTGACAAAGGTGGGATGGAAAGGTCACTGACCTCTCGCTGGATTAAACGAGGAGGCGGAGTCTCAATATCAGGGTCATCGTGACCCGATAAACCTGTGGATATCGTCAAACCCCCAGGTATTAGAGGATCTCTGGAAATTTGTCTATTTTGCAACTCGAGCGGAAATTCACTCGTTAAATGTTTTGTTTTTCCCGAGCCCTTGCTCCCTGGTAACCTAGCCCTGCGTGAAATTATCCTATCAGTCTGTGGTAGTGAAGCACTGGGTGCACACTTCTTCATCGACTTCTTCTTATGGCAATTTGGTCCAGCGATGCTAATTTCTCTTGCGGACATGTTCTTGGCCGACTTCTTTGAAGAGGACGAACACACTTCTTCCTGTTTTTCACTGCTAACAATCTTGTAAACAACAGTTTTGTAACCGCCGTCTAACTTTCCCTTAACTTCTCTACGTTTTCTCTCATTGGAACGCTTGGCTTTAGAAGTAGAAACATCGTCAATTGGCTCAACGCTGGATTCCCGCCGTAATATCAACTTCAGCTTTGGAATACGTGGTTCCACAGCTGCAGCTTGCAGAGGCTCGACGTGATTCATAGAATCATATTTGCTACGTCTCCTGCGCTTGCTCACTGTTTGATCAGTTTTATTTCGATAGTCTACCGACTGACTTAACTTCTTACGACAGTTCTTGCCCTGTTTACCTCCATCTATAGGAGCTGGCAGCTCTGTAGCCACATCTGTAATTGGTTGTGCGGTGTTAATGACTTTTAATAATTTTTCTTGACTGGACTTTTTACCTGCAATAAAAGATGCCTTGCTGGGAGTCTTCTTTAAGAGAGTCTCACTTACAAACTCGTGTTTATTTATGAATTCGTTTTTATCTACGATGGACAGTAGTTTGCTTGAGAGATTCTCTGTGGCTAAGCCATCTTGTAGAGGTTTATGAGAAATTATCCAGTCCCAACCAAATGACTCTGATGGTTGACAGCCATCGCTGGTAGCCGACGTTGTTATATCAGCTGTTAGCATCTGATACAGACAGCTCTCTTTATGCGGGGAGACCCCTCCCCTAAGTGTTTGAGCCACGCCCCCTTCTGGCTCCACCTCTTTCCTCAGCACAGGCATCCTCTCCACGACCCCGCTGGTTGACACCCCAGGCACTATCAGTGTCGTGGCCACCGCAGCTGCGCCGCCGTGTATCTGCATAAACTTGCGTCGCCGCCTCACCGGGCGGTAGATTGTGGACTGGGCGGTGGGGAGGTTGCGGTTAGTCAGAAGAAGCTCATTCTGAAGCAGCGGGGGGTCAGCCCCTTCTCTTACCCTACCTGGTGCCCCCTGCACAAAGGAACGCTTGGTTAAATTCATGCCCTGAGTGAATCTGTATTCACCAGACTTTATCTCCCCTCCGCTGTCATAGGAATCATCACTATCCGCTTCTAAATCACCCGGCGGAAAACGATCGGTGGCTTCAGAACGCTGATGGTTTCCTGATCTGTGATGTGATTGGTCAATGAGTGGAGACGAGGGGCAAGGGGATGGGCTTGTATCGTAACACCTCAATTCACTGGATGGATTTATTGACTCGCAATCTAAAAATAGAACCATGTTGTCTTGCGCTACACTGTCTGGTTCCCTGGTAGGTATTCCATCATATCGGACTGGTGTCCTGCCCTCGTTAGAATCCTTGGGCGATTGGACTGGTCCAGTGCCCCTGTCGTAATAACCCTGAGATGATAGGCTATCAGGTAATCTGTTAGAAAGTAGTGAACCCCTATCCTGCTTGTCTAAGGAATTACCACTGGAACTTTTCTTGATCTTAGATGTTAGATCAGAAAACTGTAACGTTAGTAATCCATCTGAAAGTTTGAACCTATTCTTGATATCGCTCTTTCTTTCGCCTCTCTCATTTAAACTATCTGAACCAAGCTGATCTGCATCACCGTGGTAACCATTCAACCAATCACGCGACTGTATTTTATTCTCTGACCACATCCAGGCATTTGATTGGTCTGCATCTTTGAAGAGGGAGGAGTTAGTAAAGAGATTTCTGTTTCTGTCATTGACAAACTGGAAAGGAACCGAGTTATTTATAGCATCGCCTATTACGTCATCTCCAGTGGATGACTCATTCCTAAGATATAATTCACCACTGGGGTTTTCCATGGTGGTAGTGTAACAACCTGCTTTATTTTTATCAGATTTAATTCTCTTACTAGGTCTCGATTCTATCCTTTCCCTCCCTTTTCTCTTCCGACTTTTGCCGCTTTCTGCCTTACCCGACGAGGGTACAACCTTCCATACTCTGTCGCCTTGGCTCTGGTATTTCATGGCTTTCCCCACACTGGTATGGTTCATCTCACCAGGCACAGAACTGCTGATATCACAGTCTGACGCCTGCGCAAGAGGCTCGTCGAGGTTTTCTGCTGAGCAGTATGTGGTAGCACTGTCAGACGTGCACACAGAGCCTGGGCTTGCACTACGACTCACACGCAGCGTAGGATCATGTTTTCTGATCTCGCTATAGTACAGCTTTTGTTTATCGTAAGGAAAATCAGATAGATTTCCTTCACCACAGGCTACTGGTTGCGCACCACTCTGTCTTCTAGCTCTATACCTACAGTGCTTTGTAGTGAAATTGTTCTTCTCAGTTATTCTACGATGACTACCCTTTCTAGTACTTAACAATATCTCCCCATCGCAGTGAGAAACCACTGCGTCCCCCTCTCCAGGGGTGCAGTGACCTCCCACACAGCCTACGTCAGAAAGTTCATCGGACCCTGTGTTACATTTAACAGTCGCACCGCGACCACTGCCACTGAGCCGTCTGGCTCTCTCTACACATCTGGATCTTTCCACAGATCTTGTGATACCAGGATCGCTGTTGTCTCCTTCTTTATCACAGAGTGTGCCATCACTGAACCTTCTCTTGAGGATCTTTCTCCTCTTGCAAAGCCTGGTGTCAGTGCATTGAAAGGTAAGGGTTGGAGCATTGTCGTCGATGGACTTTACACCGGCTTTACCGTTCTTGTACGCCTCCATGTGATCTGTAGGAACACGTGGTTCAACGTTTTCAAGGACCAATTTCCCCACGCTACCTTTTCCTTTCCTACCACCTCTGCCTTGTCTACCCTCCCCACTGTCAGTACTCCCACTCACTCCAGCAGCACTATCCTGACTGGCAGTCCTTCCCAGATCTTTGGCTCTTGTAGAGTGAATGGATGTCCTCGAGTGACTCTTGCCTGTCTTCGTTCTAATTGTTCTTTTCTTTCCAGAGCCGACCTCTTCTCCACACTCTGTGGTGGACTGTAACAATTCTAAACCAGGTTTATTAGCCTCAGTCACAGGAGTGTTTAAAGCATGCCTTGTATTCGCTGTCAGAGAAACGTTTTGAGAAGTTTCTACAACAGAAAAATTGTGAGAAGCTTTTGTAGCCTGTGTCAGAGAGAGATTGTGAGAAGCTTTTGTTGTCTCTGTGACAGAAGTGTTGGCAGCTGAGGAAAGCCTATGGCAGGATCTGAGTCGTGACCTCACAGAGTCAGACTGATCAGCGTTCTGTTGTGCATCAGAACCACTGGGGGTGGATACAGCGACATGGGAGGAGGGGTCAGTGGTGGGGTCAGTGGGGGAGGGGAGGGCAAACCCCTGAGCTAGGATGATCTCAGCATCATAGCGTGTGATACCACGTCTCTTGAGCTCAGTGGAGGAGAGGAGATGAGCTTGCTGCCTCATATTCCTGTCTCTTACCTCCCACGTCGTGTCTACACATACACAGTATTACATACATACACAATACACATACACACGTAGGTTGTTATACCACGTCGTGTCTACACACATACACACACACATATACATGTAACGTGTGATACCACGTCTCTTGAGCTCTGTGGACGAGAGGAGATGTGCTTGCTGCCTCATGTTCCTGTCTCATACCTCCCACGTCGTGTCTACACATGCACATACAGTGTCATACACGTAGCGTATTATATCATGTCATGTCCACACATACATGTAACGTGTTATACCACGTCTCTTGAGCTCTGTGGAGGAGAGGAGATGTGCTTGGTGACTCGTGCTCCTTTCTCTCACCTCCCACGTCGTGTCTACACACATACATGTAGCGTATGTGTGTAGTTTATCAACCATTGAAAGTAAATTAGTAAAGTTGTCAAAATTTCTTGGTAAACTTCTGCAATTTTGCGTGTAGAAAAGTTAAGTTATTATCCGTTTTGCCAAAATAATTTTTACTTTGATTCAAAGTTAAATAAAGAGATTTATGTATAACAATATTGTCTAATTCATCTGCTGGATCATCTATTGTTTATGAGTTTTGCATAGTGTTCTAAATGGATGCCATTTCTTACTGCGGTAGATCATTTACTGACTTGACAAGAGATCCCCTGG
>JAQFZF010003999.1:0-10901 GCA_034695365.1 Enchytraeus norvegicus
AGCCCAAAGGGCTTCTCTTCAAGACGGCTCAACACAATCGAGCACTACCGTCACAAAGATTGGGGTTAGCTTATTACCGCTTTACTCCACTAAAGTGCTCTGCAGTCTATTACAGACCACCGAGTTGGAGTTTTTTCTGCATTTACATTTTCCTTGCTTACATTATTATATTAAACATTTGTATTGTTCTTGTGGTGTTTTGTAATATTCAATATTTATGTTGTTCTTGTGGTGTTTTTTAGAGCATTCTCAGGTACGAGATAACTGGTGAGGCCTACAGCATGCAGTACTTCAGAATCGAACCTACGACCGGCATCATATCTCTAAAAAGTCGAATAGACAACGACACAGCCACCTCTTACTTTGTTAGTGAACCTAGACTATTCCAACCCCAATTACATTTATTAAAGTAACTAATCACTAAAGAAATATAATTGATTGTTCATGATGATATCTTGCAGGACCAATGCAGGTATAAATAACAGCCTAATATTATGTTTGAACATATCATGTTAAGCAGATCTACCGTTACACTCATTTGGTTTATTCTCAGTATATTAACTCAACTCGATCGAAAGTTGAAGTCTGATACATTTAGTGCACCTAAACTGTATATATTATATTAGATTGTAATATATTTTATTGTATTGTATTGCATTGTATTGTATTGTATTGTATTGTTTGTATTGTATTGTATTATATGCCATATAGCTTGTGCTGAACTGCTGGGACACGAGTAATCCTGCTGAGAAGGTCAGCACCACGGCGACTATCAACGTTAGACGTAACGAGTATGCGCCTGTGTTTAACTCCTCAGAATACCGCGCTGCTATCAATGACTATGACCCGGTGGGCTGGGTGGTGACCAAGGTTCAGGCCACTGATAGAGATCTGCCTGGGCCTAAGAGTGAGGTAGGTGATCAGCTAGATAGAATACTGAGTATGCCTTCACTGACGCCTGCTGTCGAATGTTAGTTCTCTGTGTCTGTCGAAATGTATTATATGAAATTGTATTATATGAAATTGTATTATTTGTATTATATGTACTGTATTTAGTGTATCCGTCATGAAACCTGCATCTATCCAGAGCTCTTCCAGATGGTAGGTCCAATGCATGATCTAAGTATTAATGTTTGTGCAGATCACGTACAGCCTGGCTGGAACAGGCGCTGATAACTTCTTTGTACAGCCGATCACTGGGGTTGTCACAGTATTGAGGATGCTAGCACTGGATGTCAGCAAGACCACCGTGTATCAGGTACACAACTTACATCTGTATTTGTTCTACAGGGATTTTTATATCTGTGTCATGGCCGGTGCTTGATGTTCGAGACTGCTTTACAAGATCTTGTGATATCGGCACATCAGTTGAGTGCCCGAATATGGTTTTATTGGTTCACGTTTCGATTCCTAAGGCTAGCCCGTCACTGATGTGGCTGTTAGGACGCGAAACTAACGTTAAATTCGACTTTATCATTTTTACAGGTTCTTTTTTTAAATTCTCTGATTATCTAAATTATGTCGCTAAATGGGCAGCTAGCACAGAACTATATGCGACTAGCCATCCATCCTACAGGCGCCGATACGCACCCGTGCCCAAGGGTGCTGGGGTAACTCTTTGTTGACTGACCTGGGATATGATCCCACGCATTCCATCACTCGGTTCAGAGTGAATATATTACTTCTCATCGGTGATGATACTAAGTTTACTGAGTAGTGCTACTACAAATTTATTATTTCCCAAAGTAAAAGTTGGCCTATCAGTTTATAATCTGCTCAAGAGATCCTTATAGAACTCTTGTACTCTCTCACACCTAAAAATTGTAAGAGAATGCTCTTTTAATATTGACTGAGTTATATTGTATGTATTGAAGGCCCTGCCTGTAACAGTAGTTCTCTAGTTGATAACTGAAACTCTATCATTATTATCTGATTCGATTCTATGTTCTGTTATGTAATGTATTGTTGTTGCATGTATTCTCATCATTGTGCGTCTGTCTTGATGATGTGTTAATAAAAACTACTAAGTACTACAAAGTCGTCAATGTTATGTAAATCCTCAGTCGTTGTCTCACTCATTGAAGAGCACACTTTGAACACCATCGGTCTAATGAACTAACGCTATCGCTGAGTTATCCTAGCCTCATACATAATACTATTGTGTAGGAAGTTAACACGTTCATCAGTCTTAGGAAAATCAAAGAAACAATTATGTTCGATTGTAAATAAATATGTGTTTATATGTTTTTCAACAAGAATTTCGGGGTGTTTTGTGAAAACTATGTTGACTAATCTCAACCAGTGTAGCGCCACACCAGGTCACACGACCTGGTAAAAAAAGCCTCCGACCTAAGACCAGACTTGGCTAATTATTATATTGTTGTAGCATTTTAAAAAGCATAGTTTTCAGATCTCAACACTTGTCCTATATGTTAGAGATTTATCACTCTAGATCATAGATACAGCGACTCTACTCCCAGCATCTGTACAGTCCAACACAGTCTCAGTGTGTACTAGGCTGATTGATGGATATAATACCAGAGAGAGAGAGTGAGAGAGAGAGTAAGAGAGGGAGAGAGAGAGAGAGAGAGAACTATACTAATACCATGTCTTTCTTGCTTCTTTTTAAACTAATATCTAGTTGTTTGGTTACCACACTCAGCTGATCATTATAGCAGAGGATCAAGGCACGCCCAGACAGACTGGCTCTGCTATACTAGTCGTCACTGTGACACGTAACACCTTCAGTCCTGTGTTCTCTAGTCCAGGGTACAACGTGTCTGTACCCGACAGTGTACAGTGCGGTACAGCGGTACTGAGTGTAGCAGCTACTGATGCTGATCCACCGGTGAGTCAATCAATCAATCAGTTCCAGTGCCTGAATATTCAGCTTGGTGCAATAGTTACTGATATAGGCCTATGCTGCTTACTGCTTTACTGATTATTGTGATTAATATGTGATTGGTGATCGCTTGTATGTGATTGGTGATCATTTGTATGTGATTAGTGATCACGTGTTTGTGATTGGTGATCTCTTGTATGTGATTCAGAGTTTATAGACTCTGTGTCGTAACGAGATGATTAATATCTCATTGTCGGCAGAGCGTCCCTGACATGTAAATATGTGCAGGTGATGAAACAGCTCTTTGTTATACTGTTCACTTCTGCATGAGGTTAATAATTGGCTGGTCCAAGGAAGAGAGTGAGGCTCTATAGAGACTCTATCCAGTCACACATCTCCTCTATAGCCTTCTCTAAGGGCCTCATTGCTACAATGCTCCGTAAATTTACAGACAGTCCGTAAACATTGATATATAATGTTCTGTCCGTAATAAGTCAGTTTGAAAATGTGCATTATTTTACTGTATACGGATCCGTTTCACTAATATACAGTAAAATAATGTGATGTCGGTTAGAATATGTGCTTGTTCGGAAATTACTGAATTCTATTCTGACCGTAATTTGTTTTATCAAGTTGGCAGCCCTGCATTTTATTTAAGAGCTGATGTAAAATTAATGTGACATTGTATTATAACTTAGAAGCAATCACGTTCTCTCATTTATGTCTCTAATCACTGTGTGTGAGCTTGTGTGACTGTAGGGGTCAATATTAAGACTATTTCAAAGAATTAAAGACGAAATATATTATGCCATGTTAATTGTAGGCTTATTAATTAATTATGTGTGTGATTAAATGTAATGCTTCTTTAGGGACCTAACAGCGCTATCACCTATTCTATACTCAATGCCACAGACACCTCTTACTTCACCGTCAACCCTGTGACTGGAAGCATCACCCTGGGCAAGTCTCTCACTGGCTCTGCTGGAAAAGACTTTCGTGTAAGTAATGAAAGTTAAATATAAAACTATTTACCATTGTCACTAAAGTTAACAATAGACAGGGTGAGGCAAAAAAAATTCCTCGCCCCGTATATTTAAGATAGTTTAGTTTTTATATTAGTTTTTAATATGCAGAACTTACTGGCAATTTATTGATTGGTTGGTTGACTGGCTGATTTGATTTAATGGCTGATTGATTGTTTGATTAATTGATTAATTGTTTGATGTTACGTCGGTGACCGCAGGTGGGGCAGCTGAAATTGCGGCCACCAGAAAACCGGAGAAGTATCGGGACCTAGCCAGTGGGTATGAGGTAATTCCGGTGGCCATGGAGACTATGGGCCCGACGAACCCTTGTGGAGTTGATTTCATCAATGGCATCGGCAGACAGATTGCATTGCACACCCAGGATCAGCGAGAGACCCCTTTTCTTTGGCAGAGGCTCTCAATAGCTCTGCTACAAGAGGTTTAATGCGATGTGCTTTCGCGGCTCTTTCAATCTAGTCGATCTCGAGTAGATTGAACCGGGCCACGATTCATTCCATTGTTTTTATAAAACCCACAGGGCTGTTTATACTCGGGGTAAAAAGAAGTGTTTGATTGATTGATTAATTGATTGATTGATTGACTGATGATTGACTGACTGACTGATTGATTGATTGATTGATTGACTGATTGATAGATTGATTAATTAATTAATTGATTGATTGATAATTCAGCTGACAGTGCAGGCTGCTGACTCAGGCATACCTCCCAAGATGGCGACAGTTATTGTGACGATCAGTATTACCCTCTCCTCACAAAGCCCCGACCAGCCCGTATTCAGTGCAGCCCAATACTACAAGCAGCTCAACTACACAGCTCCACTGAGCTCCAATGTCGTCACTGTCTCTGCTAGCACCAAAACTGTGAGTGGTAACGCTCTACCATTGTTAGTCTCTACAATGTTTGTTTAGTGTCGATATTCTTCTCGTAAATGCAATCCAATCAGCATAAAGCAGTTGAAGCATTAATAATCCTTTTTCTGAGTTTAACAGCACATAGCATTTGCTGGGTCAGAAAGCATCAGATAGATTGTTTGAGTGTGTTTAACGTCAAGTAATCAGAAGCACAAGGCTCTCTTCAAGACGGCTCCACACAATCGAGCACTACCGTCACCAAGATAGTTCACATTGTTCAGGTAGGGCAACGTTCGGTTCCTCACCCAAAGGCGATGTCAGGGACGTCCCAAGCAGATCTTACAACTACATACAGTTTTAAACCACCACTACACTACTTAAATCCATAGGCCGAAGGAAAAGCGAGATCCAAAACAGTGGAAGATCATTATCCAAGGCAATGCAATTTGAATGGCTTTAGTGTTATATGTGTTGTAGTGTCCCGTGGTGTACAGTATCCTAGGCGACGGGTTAGCTGTGGATCTGTTCTCAATTGCCTCGAGCGGTGAGATCAGCCTTGCTAAATCTCTCACATCTGACACCAGCCTCACTTATACGGTAAGAGTTAGCTGTGTAACATAAACAGGCCTCCTTGCAGGCTGAGAAGTTAGTTATGGTTCGGGTTTTGCTTAGAGAGAGAGAGAGAGAGAGAGCCAGAGAGGAGACAGAGAGAGAGACAGTGAGAGAGAGAGAGCCAGTGAGATAGAGAGAGAGACAGAGACAGTGAGAGAGAGAGAGTCAGTGAGAGAGAGACAGAGACAGAGAGAGAGAAATATATGGAGCACTGGGCACTGATGATGGTCGTGGTTATAGTAAACCAATCAAATAATTTATATTGACAACACGCCGCTCAATGCAAAGTGCCACAGGGGCGATAAGTTATATAGCCTAAGCTATTGAGTTTTATAATATTACAAGCTTTGACTTTACACCGATTGCGAAGATTTCTAAAAGGTTTAGAGTTATAGTGAATGATACAGTCTCTACAGAGTGAGATGAAAACGGTTTTATTTATTTCTCAGATACGCGTGCAGGCCTCGTCCTCGTGCAACACTCAGCTGACTGGCTCCAGTCTCGTACACGTGGCAGTTGATCGTAACCTCTTCCCTCCTGTGTTCAACTCAAGCTCTCTAACCACTAGTCTATCTCTCACTACTCCTGTAGGCTCGGTGGTCACCACGGTCTATGCCACAGATCAGGATGTGGTGAGAGGACTTTATGAATTATCAATTTCTCAATTATTATATTTACTTTTTTTATCAATTAATCAATGCTAATTTAAGTCCGTTTGAAATTCTTGCCACGATATTAGGAACGTCTCTAACAATATTAAAGCTTTCAGAGTGTCAACACACAAACTAGAAAATACTATAGTGTAAGATTACAGTGATAAACCAGATCAGTATTAATTGATGACGTTAATGTATGGAAGTCACAGTACTGCATTTACATTTATAATTGCACTTAACTGTAATGATTCTCACATGTTATATCTTTCACTGGTTGTCACTGTACTTGTAGAACTCGACGGTGCTGTACAGTCTGTCAGTGTCTGGCTCTCAGCCCAGTGATGTGGACCAGACATTCTTCATCAACCCAACAACTGGAACACTCTACCTCACTCAGTCTCTACAGGCTACCAACATCTCTACCTACAAGGTACATGGCACATTCAGAATATCTCTAATTTGTCTATCTAGCGCAACTGTGGAATTTCTCATAGAGCGGCGCTTTAGAAATATTTAGGAACTCATTGATTGAGTGAGTGATTCATTGATTGATATTTATTGTTTCATCTGTTTACTGGTAATAGGAAACTGCACCGTACCCTTCTCTTGCAGTATTTGTTTTTGCTGGTTTTGTTTGGGTGATCAAGCCGTTAGTTCAAATGTTGCCGGAGACGTCCCTGATGTCGTCGTCAGATGATGGAACGGACGTTAAATTTGCATTGATTGATTGATTGATTAATTATCTGATACATTGTTTATGGCTCTTGTTATTTTTATATATTAATTACTGTAGTAGGGGTTCAACGGCCGTTCTCTCGTCTGTGAATGATGTAAACAACAATGCAATTAGAGCGATACTGTAATCAATGACAACATCGAGCACTATGAAACCAAAGCCAAACCCGACAAATGTCAGGAGGTTCCAGCACCAATATCTACAGCCGGTTCACCCCAGCAGTAACTTAACAGAAGTTAAGGAGGTCAGTCTGATCAAAAGAAAGTTAAGTGTAACGTCTGTTGTCATATCGAAGGATACTGTCAGAAACATACCAGGTTGGGATTCGAACCCGTGACATTCTGCTTATCAGGCAAGTGACCTACCGACTAGGCAATCCAAGGATGACGTCCCTGACATCATCCTTGGATGAGGAAATGGACGTTAAACCTTTACTATTATTATTACTGGTATATGTTAAACTAATATCACCATAGTACAACACTTCATCTATGCTATGTCATTGTTTGCTGCTGACAGTTGTTGCTAGTGGCCACAGACTCAGGCATACCTCCTAGGTCCTCCTCACTGAGCGCCACAGTGGTTGTGCTGAGAGAGCGCCCTCAGTTCTCTCAAAGCCTGTACAACGTTACACTGGACGAGACTACAGCGCCCCTGGCGACTGTCACCGTCATCACTGCCAGCAGTAACCTGGTGAGTCATATTACCCTTTCTTTGTTTCTGTTTTTGCTAAGAGCCAGGGTTCCTACTCTCCTGGAAAACTCCTGGAAATCAGACCCTCCTGGAAAACTCCTGGAAAAACCCATATTCCAAATCAGGGTAAACAGGATCATAGTATTATAATCACAGGGGTTGACGACCCTGCTTTGTAAATGATTGTCATATTGGAAGATTAGGAGTAGTGGCTACTTAATTGCATTCCAAAAGAAATACCGTGTTACAATCTAGATCACAGAATATTATGATCTAGAGGATTGGCAATGCTGAGATTATGCATTGAAGTTGTTAGCATATAATTTTAACTTACAATTTTGCCATACAATTTGTTGTGTGGTATATTTCTTGTATTGGGTAGGTTCAACTCTTGCTTTGTTTTCAGTAATTGGGAATATAACAGCCACATGTCAAATGGTATTGTGTGCTTAAGGCTATGTGGTTAAAGAAGAACTGTTATAAAGGTTGGTTAGTGCACAGGACAAGTTGAAACCAGCCAGCGATGCTCGATATTCTATTTGTCTAAAAACTTCTGATATAAGAAATATGAATGAAGCTGTTCTTATAAGCCACATGAACAGTAAAAACACATAACTAGTTGAACCGCGAGAGCAAGCATCTTATCTTGTCCAAGAAACAATTGAGAGACAACTCATCAAGATGCGGGAATGGTGACGAGTCTGGGATGATTATAGCTCACTGTTCCAAGCTTGCTACTGGACAATGAAAGCTGTTAAACCAGCATCATTGCAACGAAAAATCAAGTTCTTTCCGCAGAGGTTCTCTGGGCTATGAAAATTTGTACCTTGCATTAATCGCACAATTCATCTGAATGATCGAATCTCCAGTTTCAAAGAATGTTTCCAGATAGTGATATAGCATCAACGTGTGGAGAAATGAAAACTGCTTACCTCATCAATCAAACTCCTGGAATTTGATTTCCAAACATCTGTAGGAACCCTGAAGATAGCCTGAGTGAAACTTTTGGGGGGCAAATCAAGCACGTCATACACATGCACAAATACTAGTCAGAGATACTATTGATTGATTGATTGATTGACTAATTGATTGACTGATTGATTGATTGATCAACCACTGACTTAGAATTGATTGATTGATTAATTGTGTCTCTCAGATGGCTGGATGACGATATGCTGGCTAAGATAGGAGTGAAACTGTTGGGAGACAAACCAAACACGTACACATACACCAAGCACCTAGCAGAGATACTGTTGACCACTGAGGGGGCTGACCTACCCCTGGCTATCATTAGACCCTCCATAGTGACCGCTGCGTGGCTGGAGCCAGTGCCTGGCTGGATAGATAGCATCAACGGACCCAGTGGACTGTACATCGCGGTTTGTACTCAATAATACTCATTATACTTATTGCACTGTTGTACTTCTTGTATGATTGTAGTAGTGTCATACTCTCTCTCTCTCTCTTTCTCTCTCTCTATCCCTCTCTCTCTCTCTCTCTCTCAGTGCACTGCCCACGGCAGGTCCATGGCATACAACTGTAGAGTTTGTATGCCATATTTTCTTGGAGACAATTATGCTTTCTGAGGCGTCTCCTTAACCAGTGTCTGCGTTAGTCGGTTTCTACTAAACACGTGCAGCTTTAAGTTGGTCTATTCTTATGATTGCCGGATCCAACACTGCATCATACTAGTGTCATACTAGTCATACTTATGTACTAATTTTATTATTATCTCAGTTGTATTATGAGTGATTAATTAATTGATTGATTGCAGGCTGGTAAGGGCTTACTCAGGTCTATGATAGCCGATGGGAGAGTGGTAGCGGACTTGGTTCCAGTGGACCTGCCCATCAACATGATGATAGCCATGGGTTGGTTCCGTGGCTCAGTGGTCAGAGATCAGACCAGCACAGCTCCATGGGTGTTCCACATGACCACCGGTGGTCCCAACCCATTCACATGGGGAGAACTGGGTAGGTTGAGCCTTTATCTACTCTCTCTCTCACTCATTGCACTGCCTAACGGCAGGTCCATGGCATATTTATAAAGTTCTGTAGAGTTTGTATGCCAAATTTTCTTGGAGACAATTTTGTTTCTGAGGGGTTTCATTGGCCAGTGACCGCGTTAGTCGGCTTCTGCGAAACATGTGCAGCTTTCGGTTGGTCTATTCATATGTTTGTCGGATGCAACACGGTTTATCAGATCTCTGGGTGTCCCACATGACTACCTGTGGTCTCAATCCATTCCCATGGGGATAACTGGGTAGGTTGAAGCTTTTATCTTCTCTCTATATCTCTCTCCCTCTCTCTCTCTCTCCTTGGGTGTTCCACATGACCACCGGTGGTCCCAACCCATTCACATGGGGAGAGCTGGGTAGGCTGAAGCCTTATATTAATCGTTGCTTTTATGGATAAATGGACTCACCGTTTTTAACCTTTTTCTCTTTCAGCATATGTGCTTTCCGGCTGCGTTTGGGTGGACCGGTTGGTGGTGCACATGCTGTCGGCGACGTCCCTCATATTATCGTCAGATGATGAACCGGACGTTAATCCTTTTTTAAATTTTGATTTATATTCTTCGTCTTCTCTTAAGTGTCCTGCCTGTTCCTGGTGTTGATGGTCACGGTTTGCCAATGGTTTCTTTCTCTTGGGGATCTGATCATTTCTATATTTTTGACGTTCATCCAATCACTTAGACTCTTTGTACGTATAGATAAGTCTTTCTCTTCCTTAGCAATGCTTTTTTTTCAATTTTCCGCTTATGATTATATTTCTTAATTCCTCATAATATGACCAAAAAATTTAATTAATATTTAACATGTATTTTTGATAATTAATCGCAGAGAATTGTGTGCTGAACTACTTCAAACAAAACCCACTGGAGTCTTGCTTCAGACGTCCTAAAGATGGCATACTAACTACCAATAGGTTTGTATGAGCAATCAATCAGTCAATCAATCAATCAATCATTCATTCCCTTAGTATTACCTCAGACGTCGAAAAGACGGCATACTAACTATCAATAGGTTTGCATGAGCAATCAATCAGTAAATCAATCATTCAATCAATTAATAAGTCTTGCTTTAGACGCCCTAAAGATGGCATACTAACTGTCAATCGCAATCAATTAATCAATCGATCAATCATTCAATCAATCACTCAATCAATCAGTCTTGCTTTAGACGCCCTAAAGATGGCATACTGTTTACTTATCGGTAGAAAGTATAACTAATGAGCTAGCCTAGTCTATCAATCAATCTGTTAATTAATTAATTAATCAGTTAAAGTAGTCCATCTATAAATTAATCAATCAATGCTTTCGAATTCAGCGTCTGTTTGATATGGTGACGTCCCTAACAACATTTAATATATCAACCAGTGTTCACTGTCCACCCATCAGATCAACCAATTAACTGGTCGCAATCTTTATATAGCGCACTAAGGTCTAGTACAGAGGCGCCACGGC
>JAQFZF010004000.1:0-10899 GCA_034695365.1 Enchytraeus norvegicus
TAGATCTGTTCTAACAGATCTTCTTGCCTTGGATAACGGACTTGCACTGTTTTGGATCTCGCTTTCTCTTTCGGCATATGTATTTTGCAGGAGTGTTCTGGTGGTTGGTTGCTGTCTGTAGTTTCACATCCCGCTTGGGACGTCCCTGACATCGCCTTCTGGTGAGGAACCGGACATTAAATCCTCATTGAGTGATTGACTGATCCCTGGCCGCAGTATATTTAATAAACATTGAAAATAAAATTCTTCGTCTTCTATGGGTTTGGGTTAGAGTAAGAGTTCTTGGGATCCCTTACCCAAAACCATGACAGACGAATTTCATAATAATTCATGAAAATGTGAAAATTATATTATATAGACTATTATAGTATATAGTCTGATAAAATACAATACAATATTAGTACATTTTATTTCGCCTCTACATACTAGATATCTCAGAGGCGCTTTTTGGACAGTGAAGGGAAAAGTAGTCTGCATAGGCCACATGATGTCAATGACAATGACTGAAACAGCTATCAACTTAGATTTTTGTTGACGGTGTTGTAGACATAGACCAAGTGTCCGACTCGGGCTAAATAGGTTCACGGTTCAAATCCCAGGTCACTGATGTAGCCATTTGGTCGCAAAACTGACGTTAAATTCGCCATTAGCCGTTTAGACAAAACTAGAAACTCACACTTGATGGAACTGCCACAGGATTGTGTTCTGAACTCTAAGAATACGAGAGATTTGTGTTTTGTCGGGAGTCAGAGTCTGATAAAACATGGCCGACACCCAGTAGTACTCATTAGAGTTAGCGTCTATCTCTAGCATCTTGTAGTCCTATACAATCAATCAATCACTTGATCTTAACAATAAACCTCAGCAAGTAATAATGCAATATTAATCAATTATCAAAAAGAATGAATCTGAGATGGCAGATTACTAAATATCAAAAACAAAAGCAAAGAAAGGAATCCTATGTAACTCTATGCATGCCTATGCTCTGTGTGCAATTAAAATTAACAAATTAGAATGATGCATTGTCGAAGTATGTGACAGATTTTGTGCTGTTTATTACTTCAAAAGCAGAAAGTAACTCATAAAGGAAACTTTTAACTCCGAATTATACATCCAGGTGCTACGTCATAAAATTTTGTCTTTTTGAAAGAGAGAGCAAATATTTTGCTCGAATTCGTGATAGATAGGTAAGTTTGAGTGTGTTTAACGTCAAGGTTCAGTAGCCCAAAAGGCTTCTCTTCAAGACGGCTCAACACAATCGAGCAGTACCGTCACAATGATAGGTAAATTAAGCTTAAATATTACAGCTGTTATTCAATATTCAGGGCTCTTTACTCAACAAACGCTCTGAAGTCCATTACAGACCACTGTGTCGGAATTCGCGATAGGCAATTAAAAAATTGCCCTCAATTAATCACTTCAAAAGAGTGGTCTGAAAAAGGGTGTGTTATACGTAAAAGATATGTTTTAAGCAAAATAGCTGACCTCCTCTTAAATCACGACTTCCTAAACAAAGCTTGAATCTATCGCTAGACCAAGAATTGACGATAGAGGCGGTTTGCTGTAAAGAGATGAGCATTCAGCTCATCTCTTGGATGACCAATGACAATATTAAATCTGCATTAATTAATTAAATTAACTTATTTATTTATTTATTGATCCAACCTCATCAGAAGTCATGGGTTCCCAGAACTGAGGCACAGAACAGTCGGCTTGAAGCCTGTCCACAGCGGTAGAAGTTGAGGGTCTGATTGACCCCTGGTCACACGAGGGTCTGTTTGACCCCTGGTCACCTGTAGATAACGAGGTGGGACGAGAGTCACCTTGCTCCATATCACTCTCATTGTCTCTCTCCTCCAGGATCTCAATTATCAGATCAGGTAGGGTCTTGATTAGCTCCGCTATAGAACATCAATCAATATCAATCAATCAATAAATTAATTAATTAATTAATCAATCGATCAATCAAAGCCTTTTGACAGAAGTTCACAACCAAAGAAGTTTAATGAGATTTGCTTTCGCGGCTCTTTGAGTCTAGTTGATCTCGAGCAGCAAGCCCAGAATTCATTCCATTCTTAATGAATCCTCTTGTTACCCACATGGCTGTCTACACCCAGGGTAAAAAAATCAAGATCAATCAATCAATCATCAACTCAGGCAACATCTTAGTTAGCTCAGCTTTAAAAGAGACCAATCAATCAATCAATCAATTAATTTATTATCAACTCAAAAAACGTCTTAGTTAGCTTAAAAAGAGACCAATCAATCAAATAATCAATTATCAGCTCAGGCAGTGTTCTCAATCAGATCAGAAACAGATGATATCAATCAGTCAATCAATTATTGGGGATGGCCCGGAGGGGGGGCCAGGGAGTGGGCAAGCGACATCGGTAGAGTATTCGCCTCAGAAGTAAGTGATCTGAGAACGTATTCCAGGTCAATCGACAAATGAATAACCTCAGAGTGTCTGGAAGGTTCATCCCTGCACCTGCGCTGGTTGCACTGCCCACTATCTAAAGGCAGAGGTACAATTTATCAGAAGTGGTAAATAGTAATTGAAGCAGAAAAACAGCAACTAAGAAAAGAAACCAGCATGTGCGGATGTCATGTGTGAACATATACAGAAATTTAAAAAAAATTAACTCAGGCAATTCTTTAATTAGTTTAACTACAGCAGATATCAATAGTTATTAATCAATCAATCAACTATCAACTCATGCAAAGTATTAGCTAACTCAGCTGTTACAGAAATCATTAAATCAATCATTCAATGAATCGGCTAGTCATAAATTATCCGGGGTATGACTTAACATCCGATAACTATAAATTAAGATTATCGAGAGCAACGAGTTCTCTTGTACTGGGAATTTGTTGGCAGCTCAAAGAAATTAGATGTTTTCTTTAATGGACGATAATATGGTAAAAGCTGAATGTATATTTGTACATTGTACCTGAAATTTGCTCAAAACTGAATTATATGATTATATTTATTACTTTCAGAGAAAAAATCATAACTTACATTTAGAGTATCCAGATTGGCAGCCTTGATTACAACACTCCAGTTTCTTCTGCAACAAACAACAGTTAAAACAGAACCTCCAACAATGAATGTTCAGTTAACTCCGACTCGGTGGTCTGTAATGAACTTTGTGTGAAGTAAAGCTGTAATAAGCTTAAACCAATCTTTGTGACGGTAGTGCTCGATTGTGTTGAGCCGTCTTGAAGAGAAGGCCTTCGGGCTTCGGAACCTTGACGTTAAACACACTCAAACCTGCCTACCTGAATGTTCAGTTATTTAACTTACAAATATCAAATGTGACAAGTTTAATAAGTAAATATTACTAGATATCAAGAGTCTCGCAATAACTTGCTCAAGGAAATCTACGAAATCTATGAATTATCTTAAACCAAATTGAGTCAAAACAATATTATTGTTAAGTCTGAAGAATTGATTATTACAGTCCTCTCTATCCTCTAGATCAGGGGTTCTTAACCGGTGGTGCCGATACCCCTTGGGAGTATCGGAACCAAAGACAGGGGGTGTCAGAGAGCGTTACTGAAAACCTAAAAAAATGAAAGTAAAATGTAGCATTTTGAACATGACGTAAAGGAGAAATTTGTCAGTTCCTTGAAGTTCATCAGTCGTCACTTTTAAGTCATTTTCAGGATAATAACTTTATTGCTTGCCTGTGATAGGCCTACTTGGCAGATATTTTTAATCTTCTGAATGTTTGAATACAGCAATGCAAGGAAAAGCTGTTAGATATTATTCCAGCACTGGGATTATCTTGTAGCATTTACAAGTAAATGATTGGGGACATGTTGGGATGGGGAATATGGCTAATTTTCCAATTCTTACTGGAAATGGTCAAATATTTTCCACAGAAATACTGCAAGAAGCCAGCAAGAACATGAAAGATTTAAGTAGGCTACAAATTTTGACGGATACTTCTCAGATACTGATGATTCAGTATGCATGCAATATGGATTATGAATCCCTTTTCATTTGATACAATATCAAAGATGAGTGACACTGATTTAACAAAGGATGATATCATTGACTTTCAACAAAACCCAAGCAAGAAAACAGATTTCCAGACGATTCGGCTGGATGTTAGGTAGTTTTGATATGAGCAAATTGAAGATTACCCTAATTTGGCGAAGAAGGCTATGAATGTTTTGATTCCGTTCACAAATACAGTAACTTATCTCTGTGAATCTGGTTTCCCTGCGTTAATGAATATTAAGTCAAAGTGTAGAAATGGACCGGATGTACCATATGATATAGTTGATGAGTGTAGCATTTTCAGTAACAGTAGGCCTACCTCATTTTTCTAATTTGATTGCAAAAAAGCTAACAGAAAAAAAGTTCATTAGCATTATCTGACACTTGTGTAAGTATAGATCGTTGACAATATTCATGGCAAACTAATTGCTATCATTAAATTGCTTAGCCTTATTATCTACTATTATTAATTCCACTATAGAAACTCACTTTGTAAATTTTACACAATATCTTACAGTACACATTTGGGAGGGGGTGTCAGGTTGCTCCAGATGGGAAATTTTTGGGAGTATCGAGTGGCAAAAAGGTTAAGAACCCCTGCTCTAGATGCTAAAGTATAGAAAACAGGATTTGGATTAACTATGAATATATTCAAATTTTCCCGTGTTGGCACCGGGAAACTTGAGAATAAACCAACTGAAAACTGCACGTTTCGTAGAAGTCGACTAATGCAGATATTTTCATATAGAGGAAGACAACGGAAAACCACCGTGGAAGTCAAATATATATATTCCAAAGAAAAAGGTTACATTTTACGTGTAGTAAAGGCATAGACTTTTTGACGAGATCAACTTGGTGATCGATGGAGTGCTCATCTGTTAGCAGGATAGCAGACTGTTTCAAAATATGTACCTTGGACCTGCCATTTGGCAGTGCACTAGAGATAGTTATTCAAATTGACAATAATGTAGAATCATTACTGATCTGGGGGTTTGACACAATGATTAGCGTTTACACCTCAGATCCTGATGAAAATAACCTGGGATCGATTCCTTTGGTCAGTCAAAAGAGAATAACCGCAGGTCATTGGGAAGGTTAAACGTATTGTCTACTTGTGCTAGCACACAACGTCCCTGATATCGTCGTCAGATAATGAACCGGACGTTAAACCGCTATTTGATTTGATTTAATTTCTAACTTTTAATTACTTTTACAACTACTTTTCAAGAGCAATTAAACAAACAAATTAACTACTTTCCGAACCTGGTAATTAAACTTAATTTTCAGTCAAATTATCGAATAATCAAAGTTCTCCTTATTAGCAACTTTCACTTCTAACTGGGAAAGCGAACACTAGCAAAGTTCTTGTTTAAACAATGGGCACGGGTGCGCATCGGTGCCTGAAAGATGGAAGATTAATCATGTACCTTCCCTGGCTGCATTGCGCGCCCGACAGTGCATTGCACAGATGGAACAGCAAAGGTACAATTGATCATGGAATAGAAAATAAGCTTTTAAAAAAAACAGCAACTAAGAAAGGAACCTAGCATACCTGTGCATTTGTCACGTGTAAATATAAACTTTCAAAAAACTTCAAACCTTATTTTTAGATAGAAGCGGCTTCACTGCAGCATTCATACACTTAGCGCAGCACGGACATCCATTATTGCAGAAGGACGTTTTCTCGGAGCAAGTTGCTGTGCAGCAACACTCGCACCACTGATCTAACACAGAATTTGTTTTCCGTTTCTTCAGCGGCAGCTGATTGTCATCTACCGAGTTGCTATCACTAGAACTTGCCGGGCTGTCGGCAGAACCACTTCTGAATTGATATCCAGGAAAAGCCAGCTTCAAGCTATCCTGTGAAGTGGATCTACCAGAAGATTTCACAGATTTATCATCAGTTATGCCTTGCAAGCTCTTCACAATAGATGCAGCGGATTTTGCAGGGCTGCTAAAAATTCCTCCATAATTTTTATAGCTCGGTTGAGTTGATGCGGTATTTGCGCAGGCTTTAATGAATGAAGCTAGGGGGCCTACTTCTTGTGCACTGGAGGTGGAATCATTCATTGCACCCGAGCCACCTGTAGTACCCATGTTTGAAGATAACAACATGGAGTTTGAATTCACAGGCACATTGTTACATGCCCTCCTTAATCTTGACTTTCCAACAACTAGAGACACTATGCAATCATCATCATCATCATCAATCTCTATGGCACAAGAGGCACTGTTCAGTTCAACGACAGAGACCTCCTCACTATCAGAAAGAAAAATCACCTCAGAGTCATCTGAAGCATTCTTGCTCGATGTACCCGAGGTACCTGGGATAGGCGTAGGTGTGAGACCTTTAGAAATTGAAGAAATCTCTGCAGATGTTAAAACCCGTGACGTTGTTGCAACAGGTGATGCAGCAGTGTTAATAGATGTTGCATCATTAGTAATATTAGATGTTGCAATGAATGTTGCATCATAATCAGTAAACGTTGCATCATTAGCAATAGAAGCTGTAAAATGAGAAGTAGCAGTTCTTGACTTTGCAGCTCCTGTAACTTCCGTTGCTTCAATTGCCGATTGAGAGGATGCAACTTTTGAAGATGATTTATTAGACAACATCGTTGCATCCTGCGAAGCTGTAGTACCTTCCTGACTTCTTGGCACATATTGAGATGTTATAGGAGAGGATGATCTAGAACTGTTAGTTTTAACAGAACCGTATAAAACTGAGTTGTCTTCTGGAGCTTTATTGAGAGAAAAGGATTTAAATGACGCTACTGATGAACCAGATGATATCATGGAATTGTTTGAATCGTCATCCGCCTCTTTCAAGTCACTCCCAGAATGAGGCAAAATGGATGATTTTACAGAACCATTCGATAGTGAATCGCCGTCAGCGTATTGAGAAGCATTCGCGGACTGAGACGTCACCAATGATTTAAAACCAAATGATCTGATAGAATCCTGCGACAATGAATCGTCATCTGAATCATTCTGGGGATAGGTCTTAAGTGATAATCCTTTTGAATGATGGGATTTAGTAGAAATTTCTGACAATGAATTGTCATCTGAACCATAAAGAGAATAGGTCATAAGTGACGACCTTTTTGAACGATGAGATTTAGTAGAAATCTCTGACAATGAATCGTCATCTGAATCATTCTGGAAATAGGTCTTAGGCGACGATCCTTTTGAACGATGGGATATACTAGAAATCCCTGACAATGATTTGTCATCTGAATCATTCTGGGGATTGGTCTTATGTGACAATCCCTTTGAATTATGGGATTTAGTAGAAATCCCTGACAATGAATTGTCATCTGAATCATTCTGGGAATAGATCTTAAGTGACGATGCTTTTGACTGATGGGATGTAGTTGAAATCTGAGAGCATGACTCGTCATCAACCCGTCGGGAATAGCTCGTAGATTGAGGAGTTTTAACTGGGGAGTAACCGTTAGAATCAAAAGATTTCATAGAAATGTTTGATTTGTCGTCAGCATATTTGAAATCATACGCAGATTGAGATGATTTAGATGTTGAAACCCTCGAGTGATGAGATGTGAAGGAATCCTGTGACAAAGAATTATCGTCTGCATATTGAGAAATTAATGCATTCTCTAAATCATGTTCCACATAATACCGTGCCAAAGAGCCATCTGAGACAGCCGCAGCAGCATCTGTACCCGACCCACAATCTGTACCCAACCCACAAGGAGTCGATATTTCACTAAGAGGAGTGGATGCACGACTATCTGCCAGAGGTGTAATTGATCCGGTAAAGCCGACTTTGGAACCATCGCATAACTTAGAAAGACTTGAAGCTTGACGAATATCATGTGCGCTACAACCGAAATAATTCAGGCTCGCATCGATGGTTGGTGTATTGGATTTTGAATTTAACAGATTGCGCTCTTGTTCTGAATCCAAACTTGTTTCGTCGTCGCTGCTTAGAAGTAGATCGTCGCACAAATTATGATCGTTGCTCTTAGAATTTGTGTCATGATCATAATACGAAGGACAAAAATCGATCACATTTTTATTTCCATTTCTTTGTGCGAGATCTCCATCGGCCACTGTGGTATCTTCAGAGATTGCAACGGCAATATCCGAGTCGCAAACACAATTTGGCAAACTTGAACATCCTGAATTTTCTCTTGCGTTATCTTGATAGAAGTTGAATGAGGCGCGACTGATACTAGAGTCATCATTCATCAATACATCATCGGGGTTTAGAAGAAGACTCTCTGAGATCCCATCTATACTTTCATCCAAATCAAAATTAGCGCATGAAATATCATCAAGGGAACTGCTAGCGGATAGGGTCCTAGGATATGTTTTAACTGGAGTTAATAGGACGGATGAAATGCCACTCATATCTTCTGCCATTTTACCGATTAGACTTTCACAATAAAGTTTTATTCGACTTGAGATTTTCACAAAGTAATACAACATTAATCATACACCTCTTCACCAGCTCATTTCAGTTTAATTTATTCTAGATCATTGATGACATGTATAATAGTGTCAGAAATTTCGAGTTGATTTTAGGTGAAATATCAGAACGTCAAATTTTCTCTGACAGTCAGTGTCTAAGATATGCTCTGTTCACAGAAATTAACATATCTGAAATTAATTTTTACCGAACATGATATTATAAAATTCTATACTTAAAACACACAATCTTGTAATATATAGATATAGCCAAGTTAACACCTGAATATATTTCAAATTATAAGAAATAATAAGTTATAATAATTGTTTAATACCCATTTCCTCATTCAGGGATGATGTCAGGGAAGTCTGAGAATACTGTATTAATTATCATTATCGATTCATGAGCTTGAAGGTTGAAAAACTAAGAGGAATGAATAATGTATTCCTCTGTAAACCATGTGAAAAACCAATACACAGGTAACAATGTCGTATGGTCATAGACTCTAGGGATGTTAAACTAAATCCGGTAAACCGGTATTCAATTTTAAAACTGAATACTGCTTCTGTGTTTTGTAAACCGAATACAGATTTAGTGTTTGGATACTGTAAAGTGTGACCAGCGCAAAGACGATAAATCAAATATCCAGCTGTCTTTAGAATCATTCTCTCAGATGTATGTTTGCAAGGAGGAATATTATTGTTTAATACGCTGACTAATCCAACGCATCCCCAGACGCTGGCAGCAACTAGATCAGCCACTGTTATTTAGTTAACAACCTCGCACAGTAATGATTTTAATACAGGGAATTATAGCTTGCATTGTTTAGGCACTATTAATATATATCTCTCTGCCAGCAAAGATTAGCGGTATTCGAATCGAATGCCGGTTATATACAATCGAAAACCGGTTTGAGGAAAAATCCGGTATTAGCATCACTAATAGACTCATCTAGTATTCACTTCTAATCCTAACATTTAAAAAAAAATGAATAACAGTCTTTTATCCATTCACAATTTCATTATCATACTCCTGCACATTCCCAACCCTTTGGTCAAGTTTAAGATATTTCAAGTATGAAAGAAATTCCTCATTAATTTTAAATAACTTAAAGTTAAAGTTAAAATTAATAAAGATTTATTTAAAAATCTCTAAGGAGTAAAAATTTCTCCACTACAGGCTCACTTAATCAAATTTCCAGCTTTTTATAAATTTATAATAAATTATAATAATTCTAATCAAGATAATAAGATATTCAAGTTTGCTCTCTCGAGTACGTATAATTGAATGGCCGTATGCAAAAGTGGACCAATAACATCAGAAAAATTGTAAAAAAATGGTGTTTATTTCAACAATATTTCTAAAAATTTGTTTCTGAATATTTAAAATATCTTTGTGGTATTTACTAGATATAGGCCTAATGGTGTTGTATGTAATACTGGCCAAAAATTGTAAGTTTTCCGTTTATGGTTTGAAAATATTTTGCGAAAAACAAAAATGATTTATTTTGGTCGTTGGTCCACTTTTGCATACGGCCATCCAATTATAATATCTACCTGACGGTCATCATGTCTAACCGCAGGAAACCTTGTCTATCCGCCTAACCAGCTATTAACCTCGTCTATCCAACAACTAACCACGTCTAACCGCAGGAAACCTCGTTTCTCCGCCAAACAAGTTACCAGCTATCCTCCGTCGAGCATTGAGGACATGCCCAACTAATTGAGGAAAGAAAACAGGAAATGTTTCAAGAAACCTTAGAATCCTGAAAATGGCAAATCCTCATGAACGAAAGTCCATGAGTGGATCCCAGCCACTGAATCCTCCGAACAATAATAATTCCAGAGTCATAACTCAACCCAGAGGAACTTCATCTTTTCAATTTCCCTAACTTTACCTTATTTTCCATAAGAAGCAATGTTCAGCATGACATCGCTTAAAACAGATTGATTATATAAATAACAAACCTCCGTCACCAGAATATAGAGATATTAAATTGTTGCACATTAATCTCCAATGAGTGGTGGAAAATGGCGAAAACTATAGATCTTTAAAATTTCATTTAATGGAGTTTATATTAGTTTTAGTTTTTTATTAGATCTAATTGATCAAATAAACGAAAGTAAATAAGAAGGCAAAACCCATTATTAACAAGATATAAATTTATAAAATGTCAATATTTTAGTGCTATCGATATATCGTCACAACATACACAATAGCAAATAATACACGTACTAAATAAGCCTGTGTATTTAATTATTTAATTAATTAAATAATTAATTAGAACCAACATATTTAACACTATTTATCACATTATTACATTTGTTTATGACTGGAACTTCCTCTTTTGAGTGAGAAACTGTTCCAAGGCAGAACCATTTATTGGTTACCGAGTGCGCCAGTGAAAATTAGCCCCCTAGCAACATTGCGATATTTCAGCCAAAAATTATTATTTCAACTT
>JAQFZF010004001.1:0-10898 GCA_034695365.1 Enchytraeus norvegicus
ATAAATGATTTTATGCTTATTCTTCACCGAGAAGCTGTCGGTATTCACAGAAACACTTGGCATGATGATCCCTCGGCACTCTCCAATAGCAGATGGCATGGAAGTCTTCCTTCTGTTTAACCAGTCACGCAAGCCATTTGAGTAGGTCGAACGTATAATGTGTGGAGCACATTCTTTGTTCTATCACCCAGTGGACAGCCGAAATATGATCCGTTATTCTTACGAAGTTCCATTATAATTTATCTCCATTTTGCGACTTAGGAGTGAACTCTCCACACACATAACAGCAACTATCTGGATTATATCTACAATCTAGAGGCATTCTAATGCATTCGAGAATGCCTCGAGATTGAAGATAATCATCTTAGACATTTTAATTATTATCATTTTTCAGTCTGTTTGAGCAGCAGTTAAACAATATTATTGTTTAACAAACTAACAAATATAAAATGGACATAATATGTTAGCTTTGAACAAGTTAAAACCAATGTAATACACGACCACAATACACGAAACATGGTAAAATATAATCAGCCTCATCACAGAAACTATACGTGCTAGAGAGAAACTGAATACAAATTTGGAATCAGTGCTAAAAATGCAATCTATGCCACTTATTCAGATGCTTGATGAAAAAACTCTGTTGACCAGTGAATTATTAACCATCACTGTTACTAAGCTACGCTCAATATGTTTTCAGCAAGTAGGCTACAGGATTAGATAGGATAAAGCAATAAACGTATAAGATATCTGCACTGTGAGGCATAAAAATTGCACCTTTCTCGTTTTTGCAATAACTGAACCAAGCTGAGGTCAAATAGAGTAATTTTTTGCAAGCAGCTACCTGAATGAATTTGTGACAAAACAGTGTCAAAAACATCACCTTTGATGACATGAAATTTTTTACAGTGCGGTATTCAGTGTATATTTCTATTTATATTTGTATATATTTGTATATGTTTTTATATATTTTATATTTTTGTATTTTATATGTATATTTTTGTATATTCAATGTATATTTCTGATATTTTCCGCTGGTGAAAGGTAAAACTTTCATCGAATCAACACTATCACCTACTGGGGAGCTGATCCCGTTTGAAACCACCTTCGGCACACAAGGTGGAAATTGTCGTTAATCTAGCGGCAAAGTCGCCAGCCTCACTTTTGATTCATTACGATTATGCGTGGATCCGGGTTTTCCTTTATTGGATCCAAAAAGAAACTATGAAATAGTTAATTTTCAACGAAAACGCTAGTTTTAACTTTCAACTAAAGTTCAACTAGCAATATAAGCCTATATACCTTCGTATAGGCCTATAATTGACGCCGACATTTTAGAATTGCAGCTATAAATCATCCCAATGGACGATTTGTGCACCCTATTCTTCTGTACCCTATTCTTGTGACCTATTTTTCTTTAACGTAAAACACTATTTTAGCTATGTCAAGTTGAAAAAGGCAAAACCTTTGTGATCTGATTATACGATCAACTCATTGATCGATGATGTGTTCATTCGAAGTCCCTGATATAGTCGTCTGATTATGAACCAAGACGTACAACCCATATTGTATTGCATTAACTACAACGCAATACATAGTTGTGAAATATGTATTTTATGTATTTTATAATTATTGAAAAATACATGTAAGCCAATTTTACTGAATTTTATTTTTATTTTGCAGTATTTCATGTATTTTATGTATTTTATATTTTTGGAAAAATACATGTATTTTACTGTAGTCTATTTTATTTTTACTTTGCTGTATTTCACAACTATAATGCAATACTATATGCAATGGTAAAAAATTCCATCTGACTTTTATTCAAAAAGTCGAGACGTTTCTCATATTCACATCGATTAATTAATTAGTTCAATCAATGAGGATTTAACGTCCGGTTCCTCACCCGAAGGCGATGTCAGGGACGTCACAACTATAATGTAGTTCTGATTAATTAACATTTTAATTAATCCAGACACGTTAGTAACTTGTAAAATGATCATAATTTCTACTCGAACTGTTGGAATCAATGTTCGATATTATAATTTTATATCATGTAGGTCAGTAGGTCTATATAATTAATATCTAAACATCATGTCAACATCATTTCAGCATCATGCCAACATCATTTTAACATCATGTCAACATCATTTCAGCATCATGCCAACATCATTTCAACATCATGTCAACATAATTTCAACATCATGCCAGCATCATTTCAACATCATTTTAACATCATTTCAACATCATGCCTATCGGGTTCCCAGTCATCGAAGGTTTCTGTTGTAAACGAAGCGTGGAAAACCGGAAATTTAATTTGCTGTAGAAATATGACACCTTTGCAAGTTGATTCAAGGGAGGCCTACATACGTAACTATTACGAGTAGGTTACAGCTAGTAGGTCTCCATGGCTCGTTGGTTAACGCGTCTGCCAGTTTGTGTCGAATTTTGCGCAGAAGGTGCTGGTTTCAAATCCCGATAGAGTCAATTAGAGAGTAAAATAATTATCGGATTACACGGGCCAACTAGGCAATCCATCCGCTCGTGGATCGGATAATGAGAAGCGATTATTAAGTAGTAGGAGACTGCTTCAAAAGATTGCGCAGGTAAACACGAGTCTGGTATATGATCGTGGTGTCATGTGTTGGCGTCAAGAAACTTAATTGAGAATAGACCAATCGATAGCTGTAGAGCAACTGGGCAGGTACGGATGTAGGGGAAGCCGGGTGCCCGCCGCTCCTAGATTTTTGAAAATTTGCCCCTCCCTCGATTAGCCTCTACTTTACTTGTCCCCACTCGAAGAAAATGCATGTAAAAATTTCGTCATAAAAATTTCATAGATCCGCCATTGCTTTACGCCATAGGCGCTATACTTAATGATGGAGATAGCCTACTTTGGAAGTTAAAGAAAATCACCGAAAGTTATCATTTAAAATCATCGTGCTAGTTTTCGGCATGAATGCCTTAATGACGGACATTATGGTCCTGTTCGATGGTGTCCTCATTAATGAAAGCCTGCGAGTAGGAATTTGTGTCTTTGTGTGACATGAAGACTTGTGTCTTTCAGGCACTAGAAGAGGGGAGAGACAGAGATAGAGAAAAGAAGAGGAAGAGATGAGAGATGGATAGCGTGAGAGCGAGACTCGTGCACACTGACGTCCTTAATATCACCATCCTTGGATGAGGAAACGAACGTTAGACCTCTTTAATTATTATTCATGTTAGCAACTCTATTCCGTGTGCATAAAGGCCAGAACTCTTCCTATAATTAATAAAATTTAATAGTTTGCTTTTCTCTTCAGGCCCACGTACGAATAATGTATCAAGTCATGCATCTTCAATGCTTTATTAAGTTTACTCTTACACTATGGTTATTTCCTAGTCTAACAATTTACGGAAAATATAAAGTAAAGCTTCTCTCATAATTTCTCTCATAACTTCTCTCATAAATATAACTCAAACTCGGCGGTCTGTAATAGACTGCAGGGTGTTTTGTGGAGTAGAGCTGTAATAAGTTTAACCCCAATCTTTGCGACGGTAGTCTTCGATTGTGTTGAGCCGTCTTAAAGAGAAGCCTTGTGCTTCTGAACCTTGAATTAAACACACTCAAATCTACCTACTATAATTTCCAGAAGTCATGAGTGGCTAACTCGGTGTGTGCTAGCTAGCGTCCTGTAGGTCTCTATCACAGGTGTCCACACTTCACTTGCTCGCACCTCTCACTCTCTCTCCGGAGTGTGGCGTGCACTCAACCCTGAGTCACTGCACTACGGTCAGTCCTTTACAGTCAGGTTATCAACAACCGTGTGCATTACCCTATCTGCACCGTAATCTTGCTAAATTTGACAGGTCTTTTTGGGTGGACAGGTTGGTAGTTCAAATGTTGCAGGAGACGTCCCTGAGGTCATAGTCAGATGATGAAGCGGAAGTGATAGCGTTTCACGTGAAAGCGTATCAATTCAAAAGCTATCAACTTATTTGTTGATTGAGGTTTATAGACGTTGGGAAATAGATGATTAGGGTGTGTGTCTTCGAAGTCTCAACTTATGACTTCGGTAAATACAGGATATATCTCAAGTTTTAATCTTACCGGATGGCGTAGTGCTATGACTGTAGTCCAGGCTCTATATTCGGCTCATCCCTATCAATGTTTGTAGCCTTGATATAGACAATGAATTACTTGATTAAATAAACAATGTCATGGGTCGCACGTTAAACACCCTTTTATATCAAATTAGTGCTCTTTATATTGACCAGCTGCATGTTCTCGTGATTCAGCTCTTTGGAAGTCAAGAAGGAGGATTATTTAATTATGAAATTAGAAAGTTAATAAATGCGGCTCTTTAGCAGGTTAGACAAGATGAATTATTCTGATTTATACAGAAGTCATGGGAAGAGTTGGAGTACAAAGACATCAGCATTTTCTGATGAGAATTCTGATCATATTATGTTAAGCAATTGAAAGATGAGTTGCATAGGACCTGTTTTAAAGGGGTAGGGTTTGTTCAAGGATTGAAGTAGGCTACATGTAAGTAACAGCGGGAAAATGGAAGGAAAAGACTAAAGACTAGAAATGTTAACTGAATTATCAACAGGATCATATGTGGATACTAGGAGAAGAGACGAGGATAGGTGAGAATGTAAATGTCATATGCCATGGACCTGCCATTAGGCAGTACATTGAGAGAGAAAGAGAATTTTGTTTTGATTACTTCTTTATATCTTTGAGATCCTTTTTACTTTTCTCGTGCCGTAGCTTAGGCTAGTACATTCTCGAAGATCTGACATATTTATTGAAGGCAAGCTCGGAAGTTTTTTGTGGGGGTGTGGGCACGTGGGGTAATATGAATGGGACGAGAGGGGCGTGACCCCAGCGATTTGAAAATTGGTAATTGAATGTGTCAATTAACACATTTAATTACCAATTAGGACCCTTCCCGCCTTCGATATAACTTGCCCCTAATAAAAGCATGCTAAAAAAATTTCCCCTCTCAATTTCCTCAAAAATTCCTATATCCGCCACAATGTATTGTAGGTGTTCTGTAATAAAGGATGCTCTATATAATCCAACGGTGCAGGTGCAAAAGTTATAAAAATCTGAACATTAATACGGACCAAATTCATTCCACATTACATCCCGTAATCACCGGATTATTCCTAACGGATTATCCTCTGCGACGAATATAATTCATACACTCGTCAATATGACAAATTTTTAGTGAAAAAGTTGAAATATATCATCATGATAAATAAGCAGCTTACAAAGCTGTTAGCTTTTACTGTTTAGAATTATAACGGATGTACCGAAGTTTTGGAGCGTTTGTATCCCATTAAATTTGTAAAAAATGTATTTTTACTTCAAAGTATTATGACCCCGCACTGTAGTGGAAAATTAGTTCTGATTATAAGTTTGTTTCCCGTGTTGGGTCCGGGATATTTGAGAATAGTCCAACCAATAACTGCACGTGTTTCGTAAGAGCCGACTAATTCAGATACTGAGGAAGCCAATGGAAAACCACTTCAGAAACCTATATTTTCCTTCAACAAAGGTATCATTTTAGGTATGTAAAAGGCAAAGCCTTTGTGATGAGACGGACTTATTGGGTTGTCGATGGTGTGTTCATTAAAGAGCGAGATAGTTGATTGTGTGTATGAATTTTTGCTTGGACCCGTCACGTGGCAGAGCATTGGATAGATAGATGGATAGATAGATAGATAGATAGATAGATATAGATAGATAGATAAAAGTGTACTACGATGAACGCAGCTGATTCTAATCCAGCTGTGTACAGGGCCGGATAAACTTATTTGGGGCTTAGAGCGAACAAAAAGGCAAGTCATTCCCTGAGTTCATTAAAAGACGTCCGAAAAAATGAAAAATTTCCATCGGCAGTTTCCATTTTTGTCCTATCCCCATCTTAGCGATTACAGTTAGGGGATAATTGATGACTAGCGTCGTGATGACGGGGGGCGTTTAAACATTGGCTGTACAGGCACAGCAGATCAATTCTGAATGTGATCGTGTCTACGGTTGTACCGTGTAAACATGATACAGTTACAGACGATAGGGGTAAGGTACCGTAAGGGTAGGTGTGCGGCACGGGTATAGGACGTTAGGGCTAGGTTAGGGTTGGGTTAGGATATGGTAAGGGTTAGGTCATGGTTATGGTTAGGATTTTTCAAACGCAATTTTTTAACACAATTTGAATCTCAGAATTCCGTTTGAACTTTCATAAAATGTTATTTTACTGCCGCATGCACAGGTTTCACCCTCCCCTTCCCCCATCCCTTTCCATCGCCATCATAAACCTGTTCCGTATTCTTCCACTCTGGCTCCATCCATTCTGAGTGCGGACGCCTTTTATGGACGACTCCTTTAGTTGCAGCCAAGAAATACAAATTCGTATAACGAAGTTATAATCAAATATTCGCATTGTACTCTTTTAAGTGCTACATTTTTAGGCCGGTTTAGAAACTTGATTGTCATATAGGGGTCTATCATGATTTTAAAAATATGAGTGTAAACAGCCCTGTAGTGTTACACTGTACAGTAAACAGCCCTGTAGTGTTACACTGTGCAGTAAACAGTCCTGTTTTTATTGATTAAGAATACGATTTATTATAAACGGAATGAATGGCTCGGGTAGCCCGGCTACCCGAGATAGATTAGATTGATTGATTGATTGATTGATTGATTAATTGATTTATTGATTGATTGATTGACTCCGTCATCAACAAATAAATATGCTAGCTAAACAGATTTTAATTTATATTTTCTAATCACGTGTAATTTTGTATTTCAGGCTTTATGTATTCAGGCCTATCTACTAGAAATTAATTAAAACGATCTAGTAAAATGAAGATCTCGTATCAAGATTAGATCAAGTTCAACTTTACAATAACTTGTAAGTTGAAGTGTTGTGAGTACCGGCCACTGCTATTTGAATGTGCAAAACAACAGTTAGAGGGTTCTAATTCAACGCTATCTATTTTGAGATGATTCTGTGAATTAGCTCGTACTCTTATAACTCTCGAATATTTGGTGCATCAATTTATTTGCAATATTGTGGGAGTTGCAATTAGTAGCTATAAAGTAAAAAACTAACATATTTCAATCATAAACTATAAATTTGAATCACCTTTCTTTCACAAACTTGGGTTAATGAACGTTGTCCATAACAGGGATATAGGACGTGAAATTTCTAAATAAGGATTCAGCTATTTGGAAGACAAGGCGTCATAATTATAAGCGAAGGCCTTGCATGCTTTCATACATTAGCAAGCCGGATATTATAATAGACACGGTAATATTGCGGAAGCCAAGCTACTGATCTATCTCATTAACTGTGTGGTATGACACCAATAGAAATTAAAAAGTTAAAGACCATGTTGAGCTAAATGGCATTCCATGTTGCCTACCTATTCTAGAAGAAAATGTTAAATCTAATTTGATTTATTAAAATTGCAATAGAATAAACTAAAATAGTTTGTAGAGAGGATATTACAATAATAATCGTTAAGAAATTTGATATTGAAAATTTCTGTATTGAAATTACGGAAGATCTGACTGAAACAGTAAAATAAGTAATTTGAGTTTATTGCTCTACTTTATTTTTTTTAATGGACTTTCTATCGAGTGGTTCTTTATTAATCAGTTACAGCTGTAGCAGTATTTGAGCGATTATATAGGAAAATAGGAATAATGGCATTTAGTAGACACCGTTTCATAGCGCATTGTCTAAGGATTTATCTGCTGTTTTGTGCAAATAACTCGGTAACCAATGCTTCGTCTCGTAATACATCAAATAAGGAAGCACATCAACGATCAGCTCAGAATTATTCTTCGGGTAGTTTATCTAAATTTCATTTAAATATTGGATCAGCAAAGTCAAAAGTGCAAACCAAACCCCCTACACTGTTCATTCTTTCAAGAACTCACGCGCAAATCATCTATCAGACCATCACTGATGTTGACAAACGCGTCGATCCAGAAAATGTAGAAATTCATGAAAAAAGTGCGGGAAATGAATTTGTTAATAGAAACACAAGTCAAAAGAATGAGACTAAAATTGCTGGCAGCTCTAGACTTTTATCAAAAACTAGCGACAAGATCCAAGCAACTGAAACAAATTCGGAACGACTTCAAAAAATAAAGTTCGATAAACAACATTTAAAGGAAAATAAGAAACGGCTTCCAAATTCTAATTGGAAGAATGTAAGAATGGGTTCTAGAAGACATTCATCTAGAAGAAATAACCTTAGCACAACAGGCATGACACACCGTGACAGATATGCTAAAGATACGTTATTATATCTTTCATCCACGAATGAAGGAAGATCTTACCGTCATGGGATTAAAGGTGGACTTCATCCGAAAAGTCACTGGAAAAGATTAACTACAGCAAAACAGATCAGGGTTAAGGAAAGGGATCCTGATCAAGCAGCAAAAGAAGATAATGGAAAACCATCAGAATATAAGCTTAACAGAACAATATTTCGATCAGCCAATGAGAGTCGACTTGCGAAACGAAAAACAAATGAGGTATTCACTGAAAACAAAGGCCAACTACCACGGTACGTTGGGACACTTCACAAGCGTGACGAACATCCAACAATTGATAGCAGGCTCATTGATTATCAGCAATCAGAAGAAGAGACGGCTAAATCATCCGGTTTGCAAAGGCTTCAAACACGTTATGCCAGTTTTGAAGTAGATACATATCATCAACATCAATCAAATGAATACACCGGAGAACCACTACGATTACGAAGTAAACAAAAACGATCCGCTGACTACTCTATAATAGATTACAGATATCTGGAAGAGTTTGATCAACCTTCCGAATCTGCAACCATAAAAGCTAAACAAAGTAATCAATTGGAAATCGTCCCTGTAGCTTCAATCCTGAAATCTTTATACTTTCCGAGTTTTCGTGACGTCCCAGTTAGAAGGAAAACAGTTGCTATGTCGGTTTATCCAGACAACAGGGAAAAAGAAAATGTTGGGGCTTCGCCATCTACAGCGGTAGACAGGGAAAGGGGAGAACATGTTTCCGATGACGCGTCATCGAATATTGGAGGCTCGCCGTCAGATTTTGAGAGAGAAAGAAACCCTTCAGTTTCGCCAGAAGTTGTTGGCGTCGGTGATAGGTTCGTCACTGATGAGCTCACCGGGAATGTGAACTTTAGGCTTCAGCGACGGAGGCGTAGAGGTAAATCTGAAAGACATAAGAAGGGTAAGTCAGCCTTTCTATTAAATGAATTAATGTATTAGCTAATCAAATCCGGTGTGCGAATTGTGAAAAATGAACTGAGGGGTCAAAAAAATTTTGCTCGCTCCGCTAGCAGTGTTTTATGCGCTTTATTACAAATGTTGCGCGCGAAGCGAACAAAAAAAATTTCCATTCGCATTAATCTCGCTATTTTGTCACATTTTGTAGGTGTATTGTCCAATTTTGTAAGGTTAGTGCGTAATCGAGGGAGGTCAAGAGTACAAATGTGTATTTTAATGCAAGAAATATGCAAAAAATCAAAATTTAGGGAAAAATCGACGGGACAATGAACTGGGGGGGGGGTCAGATCCGACCCCCCCAGTTCAAATATTTGATCTGAACTGGGGGGGTTGAAAAATGAACTGGGGGGGGGGGTTTCAACCCCCGCAACCCCCCCCACAATTCGCACCCTGATCAAACCATTAATCAATCAAGGATTTAACGTCCGGCTCCTCACGTGAAGGAAATCTCAGGGACATCGGTCAATCAGTCATTCAGTCAAATGATCCATCAGACAGTCAATTGTTTTGTTAGTCGATGTGTGCTCATATGTGAGCGAGATAGTTAAAGAGGAGGTGCTATACTTTGAAAATCGTCGTACGATTTTTTAACTGGGACCAGCCGCCTGATAAGAGGACTGGATAGAAAGGCATAACCGCATTATTTTCAATCAGTCAATTAATCTGGGTTTAACGTCAGTTAAACCCAGATTAGCATCTGTCGACGATATCAGGGACGACAAATTTTAAGTTAAAAATATATTTTAAAGGCTAAAGCAAAAGCCGAATTTAACGTCAGTTTAGCGGTGTAACGGCTACATCAGTGACGGGAGTGCTCTGGGATTTGAACCATGAACAAATGTAACCCGAGTCGAACAATCAACCAATGTGCTATAAGCCGTGAGACGTAATTTTGATTCTTTGCTATCAGAGAAAGTAGATATGTCAGAATTCTTTCTAATAAATTAAAGAATCCTTAGTAAGATGGTTCCAGTATCTACATTTAATACTCTTCACTAATACGTGCGCTTAATTCCTTTCTGTGGAGCCAAGATGAGCTATTATCACCATATTCCCGGCGATCGAGCGCGGATTAGCTATTATCATCATATTCCCGGCGATCGAGCGCAGATTAGCTAATAGGCCTGTCGTCATAATGCTATTTTATATTTCTGTTCAATATGCCAGGTCCTAAGCACAACATGCCAGGTCCTAAGCACAATATGTCAGGTCCTAAACACAATATACCAGGTCCTAAGCACAATATGCCAGGTCCCAAACACAATTTCACAGGATCTTGTTCATTAACGAGCAAGACACTCTCAATCAAATTCGACTATCAATCGTTCAGTCAATAAATAAATAAATCAAGTAATACTGATTTAGAGTCCTTTTTATAATCTGACGAAGACATTAGAACTTCATATCACTAGGTAAACTGAACTCTAAATATAATTATTATCTCTGTCTCTCAGTGCACTGCCAAATGGCAGGTCCAAGGTACACTCTGAAACACAGTCTGCTATTAGGCTCACTAATGACATTCCATCAATCATCAAGTTGCTCCCATCAAAAAGGCTATGACTTTACCACACCTAAAATGTAACCTTCTTCTTGGGAATATATA
>JAQFZF010004002.1:0-10897 GCA_034695365.1 Enchytraeus norvegicus
TGCTCCTGGTTTCTTAGGAAGCGCTATAAATATTGATTTTGAAATACCATCTGGTATTTCCCCCGAGTTGCAAATATCATTTGGAATTTCTGTTATTTTCTCAACACTAAATTCTTCGGTAGCATGCAATAATTCTGCAAATATATTGTCTGGTCCACAAGCTTTATTACGTTTTATATGTTTAATTGCAAACCTCACTTCATCCTTTAATATATCAGGTCCGTCAATGTCTTTCCGTATTTGCAGTAAATCACCTCGATCATCCTCAAATAGCTCTTATTCTTTTGCATTGCATTCAAATAACAAATATTCCGTCCATCTTTGTAATATCTGATCTTTCTACATCACTGTACCATCGTTTCCCTTGATACAGCCTCCTGAGGTGCATGTTGTGTGTCTTGTTATATTTCAATATTTCATTACATATATGTTACTATATTTCACATACAAACTAGCAAACTTTTATAACCTAGCATAGTAACGAGCTTTAGGGATCAAAGCAGAATTAAGACTGAAAATGAATAAAATGCACACCTGTTTTCTCCTGCAGAAAGTAGATATAAGAATTCCAATGATGACACAAGCAATTGAAGTTAGCACACTGGTTGTGCTGTACTCATTCAGATACCCTCCTAACATTGCCGGTATCTACAAATATAGCAATATATAAACATGGTTCAATTACAATCAAGTAAAATACCTGGTACAGTTCAATTTTCAAATTTCTATATATCCATCATTTCCAAAATGATCAGCAAAAGGCTGCAGTTGATCCCGTATTAAAGGATTCCCTAAAGTTGCAGCCTGCAACAGGTTGGGGTCCAGCAAAGCCTGGAATACAACTTAAATCACTTTACTCTTGCTCCAGCAAATAGCAGAAGTCTATATTTCTCTTGGGAAGGTCTGGCATGGCGGGATCTCCACAGGCGGATGGCGGCTTGTGTCGTGCTCAGAGGGGTTGTTGTATCTGGGCCCAACACATTATAACTCGAATTCATGTGAGCAAACTCTGCAGGTGCCATAGCTGCCTAACGTCTGAGGGTGAGCCCTGCAGCCCTCTTAATGATATGAGGTGTCAGCACCACGGCTGGCTTCCTGGATGAGAAACAAAAACAATATTTTTAAATAGTCTAAATACTCACTCAATCTTAACTTATGGAATATACAATAAATAATTAAATACAATGACGATTTAACGTCCGGTTCCTCACCCGAAGGCGATGTCTCAAGCAGAGTATGCAACTGCATGCAGGATCGTTTACCAGCCAGAGCATTTAAAATAACAAAAATCAATAATAATAATAGTCAATCAATCCATACTAACCATATTGCTAATCCAATGTGTAGCGTTCTCTTCAGTCTCTTTCTTCATTCCTTCATCACTCAGTCCATCCGTCTCTCTCATCAGCTTCTCTCTCTCTTTCTCCTCCTTGATAAACTCCAGATCATCCCCGCTTCCATCCAATTCTTCTTCCTCTGCCGTAAAACTCTCAGAGGAAGACCCAGACCCATGTTTACCCCTAGAAAGGCCATCATCGGAAAGACCGCCAGAAAAACCATCAACTACGTCTTCTGGGATCAAACTAGCCACATCGTCCTCGGAAATTCCAGATTCTGATTCCTCTTCCTGAATGGAATATTTGTCCTCATCTTCTTCCACAGTGCTGGAACTGTCTTCCTCTGATTTATTATAAGAATGAGAATTTGAGTGAGAATCATGAATATTCATATCAGCTCTTTGCTCACCATTTATTCCATGTTTCCGCTCTTCACTAACTTCCACATCATCACTTCTACCAATATGATGTTGATTATCGTTTGATAGATTAACATCATCATCATTTGCCTTTGAATCGCTGCTTCTTTCCACATCAGAATGTTCCGGTAGATCTTCCAAACTCTTCTGCTTATTCGCACCACTTAATGAGTCATTGATGAAAGTATCTAAGGTAATGTTGGTGGCACTATTTAGAGTAGTACTGACACTATTATCAGATCTATTACTTCCACTAGCATCAAACTCTATATCCGTGTTACTGTGTCCTTGTTGAATATTCTCCTTATCCGTTATACCTTCCCTATGGCCATGATGTTGTTGATGCTCACCACTGAGTGTGGTGCTGGCTTCCTCAGAGTCATTTTTGCCTTCACTTTGCTGCCTATCTTCTGGCTGCTTCTCTACATCATGCTGATGATGTTGCCTGTGATGTTGCTCTAAATGTTGTTGTCTTTGTTGTTGATCAATATCCTGTGAATCATGATTTGACCCCTGATGTTGTAAGTGTTCTTCCGGTTGCTCATCTGATTGTGTCCCATGCCCATGATGATCATGTTGCATGTCACTAGGTGCCCCGGCCTCAGTTTTATCAGTAACATCTTTATTATCGCTCTCTGTAAGATAATAATAAAAATTAACATTTCAGCAATCACAACAAGCCACCAATCAATAAATGAATATTTAACGTCTGGTTCCTAACCCAAAGACGACGTCAGGGACGTCAAAAATTCAGAACCCATATCCCATGAAATAAGAATTGGAACATATGAGACTTTTGAGAGAGAATTAAATAAAATGGAATAGATAGTGTAACTTAGTTATCATGCGAAGGGTTTATTTAACTGAATTAGGCCATTAATATGTAAATCATATATAGATTACATCTAATGTAAGTTATATATATCAGCGTTTCTCAAACTCGACGGGGTCGCGACCCAGTCAAAATATAAAAGTTTAGTCGCGACCCACCAAGCATTTCTTATGGATCTACTATAGGCTATTTAGTGTTTTCTAAATCATAAAAGTGTAATTTGTATTAAAATCACAAAATCAGATGTACGTGAAAAGTGTAAATCTTCATAGTCATATGAAAATATGAGTGCTAATGCTCCTTGTAGGCTTGTACTAAAATAATTAGCTATAGAAAATTATTTCACTGAAATCTCGGCGACCCACTTGAAAGGAGTCGGCGACCCACCTGTGGGTCGCGACCCAGTTTGAGAAACACCGATATATATCATACAATAATGATATCCTTTACACCATAGAAATACTAATATATACACTAGAAGGCTCAAGCAATAGTAATAATCCGTGCTCTCATGGCTATATGGATGCACTCCGGATGTTGAAATGTGAAGCATGTAAAAGTATCAATAAAATGACGTCATGTAATCAAGAAACAATATAACATCCATACAGAATAATGTAATAAAGTGTCTAAATAAACAAATGATGTCATTTTCTAATTTCACTTTAAACATATTGTGAGTTATACACATCAACATCCCGGGATATCCCTGTAGCCATGAGAGCGCAGCCTAATATTGTTCTAGTATATATATATTAGTATTTCTATGCTTTAGACGTCCATGATTAGGTATATCTTAACTAGTCAATTTTATGCAAATAAGAGCTAGTCTAAGCACTAGTAAAAGAATAGATGTGCAATAGAAATAAATTAACTTATCTAAATTATTACTTTATAAAAGAGGTAATATATATTTAATGACAAGTGTTACCAACATAACATCTGTATATAATGGTGTTAAAAATAACTTATAGCATATTTACACTAAAAAAATATAATAAAACAACAGAGCAATGACTCATAATTAAGCTTATGCTAGAATTTAGCCTTTACTAAATTTAATTAAAATAAAAAGTGGTAAAGGCATAGCCAATTTGATGAGATCAACTCGATGATCGATGGAGTGCTCATTAGTGAGCATGATAGCAGATTATGGATTTGAATGTGCACCTAGGCCCTGCCATTTGGCAGTACACTAGAGTGAGAGAATCTTGGTTAAAATAATTTTAGGAAAACATCCAAGTCCCGGCCGGCTGGATAGCGTAATGTCCCGTTTGAATAGAGTAATCGCTAACACACTTGTTCGATAGGCAGGATGTCTTGGGTTTGAGTCCCAGCCGGGTCCGTCTCTGACAGAGTCATCAGTATCCTACGATAAGGATACAGACGTTAAACATAACATTGTTTTAAACATAACAGTATATTATTCGTAACAATACCCTCACGCTGACCACTTGTTCCAGATCTCTCTTCTTTTGTTTCCTCAGCCGCAGGTGAGCCAAACAGTCCAGCACCAAGGTTCCACATGGCAGCTCCCAGCGCCTCCATCACTCCAACACCTGTCTGGTTCTCAACCGTCTCAGAGGCCTTGTTCTGGAACGATCTGCCTTCTTCTTCAGCGAGTGCGAGTCCTTCATCCGATTTCATTAAAGGATCACTCAGATCTTTGTTTTGAACCACAGAATCCTGGTTCTGGAATGATCCAACTTCGTCTTGACCATCATTCTTCATGGAATCCCTTGAATTTCTGCTCTGATCCGTAGAGTCCACGTTCTGGAATGAACTGCCTTCCTCCTGACCGAAGCCTCCAGGCTTGTGCAAGGGATCAAGGTGTTGAGAACCTTCCAGGTTGCCTCCATCAGCAACTTCCATCTCCGAAATGCTCTGATCTTGGTCAGAAGAATATCCGACAGTTGTGGCGTCTTCGGAATGTGGTATGCCATCATCACGTGGTAGATTATGGATAGGGTGCTGTTTCTGATTCAGCTTTTCTTGGTCATGTTGCTGTTGGTGTTTATGGTCATGATGATGCTGTTGGTGTTTATGGTCATGCTCATGCCTATCATGTTCTCCATGAAATTGTTCTTGTTGCTGTTCTTTGTGAAAATGTTGCTGCACTTGTTCCTGGATTGGTTGTCCATGCTTTTCCTGATGTAGTCTCTGATGATGCCTTTGATCATGTTGTTGTCGTTGCTCATACTGCTCTTCGCCATACTGTTCATGCACTTGTTCTCTTTCATGTTGTCGCCATCTTTGTTGTTCCCCATGCAACATTTCTCGTTGCTCTCCATCAAATCTCCCATGCTGGTGTTGACGACCCACTGATGGATCATGAGGTTCATTGGGATAATCCCCAGCAGGGTGCCTCATGGGATCTCCATGTGGCTGGTACCTCAGATCACCGGCATCCATATTTACTGGGTCATGGTTAAATTGAGATGGCCTTGCATTGGGGTTATATGGCCCGTGGCCCAAATGAGGAGGGACCTGATCCTGATAAGGTGGATCTTGACCCGGATAAGGCAGAACTTGACCCTGATAAGGCGGAGCTTTACCTCGATAAGGTGGAGCTTGACCCTGATAAGGCGGCGCTTGACCTACATTAGTGGGAGCATGACCTACATATGGTGAACCTTGACCGAGATTAGGCTGAACATTGCCAAAATTGCTGGGATGATGTCCAGAATGTGGTGCATGTCCAATATCGTTTGAATCATGTCCCAAATGTGGTGCATGTCCAAATTCTTGACCCACATGATCCCGATAAGGCTGACCTAAATGCTGCGCTGAATCATGCCTGTCAAAATATGGTTCCTCCATATCTGATGGAGAATTGGTATGAGGTCGACCAGGAAAAGATCCTTCATCATGGTGATTTGGATTGGAATTTTTTCCAGGGCGATTACGATCCTGAAACTGTCTGCCATCTGTTTCCTGCGGCAAATGTTCTTGTTCTTTCAAAGATGGCGGCCCAGCTTCCTCTCGATGCACGTGGTGATGTCCTCGTGCATGCAAATCTTTTATCAGTGGGAACTTTAGCCGAGGCGCTTTCTTCGGGGCTTGCTCGTGTTTATTGTCTTCTTGCTTTGGTGAATTATCACCTCCATGATGTTGTTGTTGTTGCACATGATCATGTATGTGTTGTTGTTGTTGAGGTACTCTTTCTTGCTGATCATTTGGCTGATTTTGTTGTTGATTTTTAAACTCTCTTTGCTGAAGATTATTCAGTGGTGGCTGATGCATATTTTGTTGTTGTTCATGTTGTTGTCCATGTTGTTGCCCCTCAGGTTGTTGTTGTTGACCATGGTGCTGCTGCCGCTGTTGCTCAAAGCGTTGCCACTGTGTTTCCTTCCCTCTCTCACTACTTGTCTCATCATCTGATTGCTTCGTTTCTGCTTGTTCTCTCATCCTCTTTTGTTGCTCCTGAAGTTTCTGTTGCTCCTGAAGTTTTTGTTGCTGTAAAAGTAATTGCTGCTCTTGAAGTTTTTTATGTTCTAAAAGCTTTTGTTGCTCTTCTAGTTTTTGTTGCTCATCAAACTTCTTCTGCTGCTCCAAAACTCTCTGTTGCTCTTGAATTCTTTGTTGCTCTTGAAGTTTTTGTTGCTCTGCGAGCCGTTGCTGCTCAGCAAGTTTTTGCTCCTCAGCAAGTTTTTGTTGCTCAGCAAGTCTCTGCTGCTCTTGAATTCTTTGTTGCTCTTGAATTCTTTGTTGCTCTTGAAGTTTTTGTTGCTCTGCGAGCAGTTGCTGCTCTTGAATTCTTTGTTGCTCCTGAATTTTTAGTTGCTCTTGAATTCTTTGTTGCTCCTGAATTTTTAGTTGCTCTTGAATTCTTTGTTGTTCTTGATTTCTCTTTTGCTCCGCCAGTCTTTGTTGCTCTGCGAGCCTTTGCTGCTCAGCGAGCCTTTGCTCAGCCAGTCTTTTTTCCTCCTGCATCTTTTGATGTTGCTCCAGTTGCCTCCTTTGCAATTCTTGCTGCTGTAATTGTTGTTGTAGTTGCTCCCTCTGCTGCTGCTGTAGTTTCTCTAGCTGCAACTGTTGCTCTCTCGCCAATTGTTGTCGTTGCAATTCCTGTTGTTGTTCTTGTTCCTTCTGCAAATCCTGCTGCTGGTGTGGTTGCTGTTGCAAATTATTTTGTTGTTGTTCCAAAATTCTTTGTTGCTCTTGAATTCTATGTTGCTCTTGAAGTTTTTGTTGCTCTAACAGCTTTTGTTGCTCTTGTATTTTATGTTGCTCAGCAAGCCTCTGCTGCTCTAGTATTTTCTGATGCTCTTGGAGCTTCTGTTGTTGAACATCATCCATCTGTTGCTGTTGAGCGTTTTGTTGTTGCAAAGTGTGCTGTCTTTGTTGATTTTGTTGTTGTTGATTTTGCTGCTGCAAAATTTCCTGTTGTTGCACATGATGCCTTTGTTGTTGCTCCAAGTTTTGTTGTTGTTGTTGCGTGTGCTCCGTTTGATGTTGCACTTGATCTCTCAGCTCTGTCTGTTGTTGCTGATGTAAGTGTGGCTGTTTTATTTGTGAACTATCTCTCAGTTGTTGTTGCTCATTCAACTTTTCAGCACTTAATCTACCCACATCCAAATCTACCTGCTCAAATCTTTGATTGTCTCCATTTTGATTTATTTTCTTACTTTCAAGCTCTGATTTTTGTTGATTTTGATCTTTTCCCGTCCCATCTGGACCAGTTTCTGCGGCTGACTGAGTTTGTTGAATCTCTGGGGATGGTGTGGGCACAGCCCATTGTCCTATACCAGCATCAACCTTCCTGCCCAAATCATTTCCACTCTCCGATTCCAATGAATCTCGCTCAAAGTGAAGTTGATGTCCCTGTGACAGTTTATGTTGCTCAAACGTTTGTTGGGCAGAATCGCCTTCAAGATTTTGATTGTGTAATCCTGAGGCAAAGGCTTGATGCTCTGCTTGTAGATTTCCGTCAGCACCATTTGCACCTAAATCAAGAGATTTTCCTGTATATTTTAATGTCAAGTCAGAATTTTGTCGGTAATTTTTATTTACTTTAGATCCGTCATTGTGCAAGTTATTCTGCATGACCTGGGAGTTTTTCACAGAGCTCTGGTGTATTTTGTTGTCCGTTATTTTATTATTTAAAATCTGTGCGGATTTAACGATTTGATTTAGTTCTAAAGAGTTTAAATTGATGTCTCTTAGATCGTTTTTAACTCTCTTACTGTTTAAACTGTTTTCTATTTGAACATTTGTATTAATTTTACCATTAACACTGTTAAATCTTTCATTAGGTAAATTCATTTCTGTTGCACTACTTTCCTCTAATTTGTGGTCTACTTCAACCGACTTCCCGTTTGACATAATATTCTGGAAATTTGAGACTAAATCCCCTTGCTCAAGATATTCTGATTCAAACTCTAATTCTGGATGTTGAGATGTTACTAGTTCTTCATTCTCCCTTTCAACGTCTCTCAGAAAATCCATAATATCAGGATCAGAGAGTCCTTCAGCTTCATCATCTTCAAATTCATCATCAAATAGGCCTACATCATCATCTTCAAAATTATCATCTTCGTCATCTTCATTATCGTTTTCTTCATAATTATCTTCATTAATATCACTCTGGTATACACTATTTGATGCACCTTTAGAGCGGGTCTTAATCAATATGCCATCAGATATACCATCGTTTGTTTTAACCAAAGTACCATCAGACTTAGAATTATCCATATTAACTGTTCTACCATCAGTTCTTGCATTGTCTATTATACGACCATTTGGATTATCATTCATTTTATCATTCAACCGGTAAACTATTTCAACTTTCTGTCTAACTAAATGAGAAGAATCCAGGTTGCTCTGATTTTTTCTCCCTCTCATTTTGTCGCCCTGATGCTTCTCTTCCGGTTCTATGAGATTCTTTAACTGTCGATTATTACGTCGTAATAATCTGGAAGTGGTATCTCTGCTATTGTCAGAGCTTTGCTGAAATTTGGTGCCATATTTCCGCTCATCTCTGCTTTCCACTTCTAAATAGGAAATTATTTAAATTTCTTATCAAACTTTGTGTTAGTTCAACTGCTAGTTGATTTATTAGAACATCCACACTTTTAATACTCATGCCGTTCCTTTTTTGTATGTTATTTTGTCATGCAATTTCACAAAAAGTGCTCTATTTATTATGACAATTATCTCAAATATTACACTTTCTCAAATTCTACTACATAAAATAAATTGTTAGTCAAAGATCCAAGCTTCTGTGGGTCGCTCAATTTTAAAAAAAAATTGATGTGATCCAACTAAAACTTTCAAGAGCAGTAGTTTATCAACACTCACTGAGTATTAATGGCATTAGTAGCCTACATACTAACTCAATGAAAATTGTCTTCACGCTGCAGCCATGGGAATGAATATGAATTATAACTTAGGTTATGTTATATCAGAATATTAGTCTAATAAACGTCTTGCTACATCACATGCCTGCATGAGAATTGACACAAATAATTTACATGAAAAGATAATTAGTTATTTTTTGTAACCAGATTTTTTAATGTCCAATATAAAAACTAAAGAAAACATTGATATACTGCAGTGTAGAGTAGTCTCAAAACGTGCTTTTTTATTTTGTATTTAATGAAATCTTTTACATTTATTAATTATATGGTAGAGATGGGTAGATTTAGTAGGAGCTGTGTGAAATATTACCCAGGTCACCAGACATTAGTTAAAACTTGTCAGTGTCAATGGGTAGTGCACAATAGTCACTAATTCATGCAGTTAGTAACAAATAAAATTTATCAGTTAGTGCAGTTTTAACTATGATTAGTGATATCTAGATAATCTACAAATTTTATGTTAACTTTATTAGTAGCAACTCACAGCAGTCAATTGTACATAGGCCTATAAATTTAGCCAGAGCACAATTGATTAGAAACTTCATTAATTAACTATGTAATAGTATGATTAAAAGGAGAGTTAGTAAAAATTAATCAAACATCAGTGATAAGTTTGAGAAATACAAATTATTACTTGTAGTACGGCATAACGTCCGTTTTATCAGATTGACGATGATATCAGGGACGTCTCCAACAACACAAGCAATACTAGCAGGTTCACTCAAACACATTTAGCATGTTGCAAGTGCTGAAAGAGAACAGGGGTCACACTGGTCAAACACGGTACAAGTTCATTCATCCATAAAACCGACAATAATAAAATGACGATATCTAAGGAAGAAAAGTTTCATCCTACAGCAGAAAGTAGTAATGCTCAAGCAAGAAGATAAAGTGGAAAAGCATTCCATATGGTCAGTGCGGCAAAAGAAAAAAAAAATTGATTAATACTGCTAACATAAATGAATGATTTAACACATTCAGTAGTAGTGTATAGATACAATGATACATCCTGTCATAATAATAATAATAGTGCATGCTATTGATCTCACCAGATGGCGAGATACCCGGGAGTCGTTTCCAAATTCGGCTAGCTAATTGCAGTCATTAGAGCGTGTCTTGGTAAATGTACACCAACTGCTTGCTATTATAGCAATGGAGAGTAAAGTACTTAGCTTGCCAAGGCTTACAACTCATGGTCTACACTGGGATTTGAACCCGCGACCTCATGATTCAGAGGGGCAGTGCTGCCATTAGACCACGAAGATTCTCCTTGTCATAATCGTATAGAATAGTCGGTATCTAGAACACTTCAATTGAAAAGAGCGAGACAAATCATTGACTTTTTATAGTCATAAATATGAGCAAGTGAACATAATTCTTAATCCAATAATAATCTTAACCAAATGTTACAAAATTTATCTTAAGTAATCATTTGCTATTTCAAGCATGAACTATCTTAATCAACTATTCATATTTATAACCAATATTAACCATAAAAAAATGACCACAAAAATTTAACTTTTCTAAATCTTAATTATAATAGGCTATTATATACAATTCCAGATGAGTGAATATTATTATAAATTGCCAAATGAGAATTATAAGTTTTGTTAAATTTGTGTAAAAACCTTTTTGACTAGATTCTTCATATTTCAGTTTCTCCTCCAGCATTCGATTCAACTCTAAATCAAACAATGATATTATTGTCAATTAAATAATGCGAGTTCAGAGTACATAAGTATTAAAATCAATGTTACATAAAAATTTTATTTTAAAACAAGAAATAGTGCATTAATTAATCAATTATGATATATGTTATGCAGCTTTAAAACAGTACTTATTAAACACATCGAGTGAATAATTAATGTCGATGTTGGGACCGGAAAACTTGAGTTCTAGACATATGACTGCATGTATTTCATATGAGCTGTCTAAAGCAGATAATGCAGT
>JAQFZF010004003.1:0-10896 GCA_034695365.1 Enchytraeus norvegicus
ACAACATTTTGGGACCCACCTCTCCCCAAAAAGAAAAAAAAACAGAGCTCACCCTCCAAAAAAAGAAATTTTGGGGGGGGAGGGGGGGTGGGTCCCAAAATGTTGTTGGCGCCCCGCCCCCAACCCGTTAAATTTTTTCACACATTTAGCTGGGGGCACAAATGTTAGGCACACAAAAATTGGCTAAAGGCACACACGTTTTCATGCAAATAAAAATTTGGATTTAAAATTTAAATAAACAGTGTGACTTACTTTTTTGAACCACGGTGTATATAGGGCCTAGCTAGAGGACTACCTCCGAGTAATGCGAGATTGCTTAGTCTAGAAGGCCCATAAATAATGTTCAAAAATAATAACCGACAGGCCTATGAAGAATTTTAGAAAATAAAAAAGATAATATATATATTCATTTTAAAGGGTCGTGCACAAAAGCGGTTCGCATGGTGGGGTTGAGACGAAGCTGAACATTGAAAAAGGAAGATTGATATTTGAGTAGGCCTATAAATGTTTACCCGTGTTGAATCTGGAAAACTTGAGAATAGACAAACCGAAAACTGCACATGTTTCGTAAAAGCCGACTAATGCAGATATTTTCATACTTAGGAAGACAACGGGAAACAAGCTCGGAAGTTAGAATATATTTCCAAGAAAAAGGGTTAAATTTTGGGTGCGGAAAGGCATGACTTTCTTATGGGATCAACTTGACAATCGATGGGGTGCTCATTGGTGAGCGTGATAGCAGACTGTGTTTCATAATATGTACCTTGGACCTGCCATTTGGCAGTGCACTAGAGGTAGAGATATATAAATGTTTTGCAAAATGAGCACAGTATAATATGAAAGTAGTTGTCCTCTATCCAATAACGTGTTGGTGAAAGATCCAATGTGCAAATGCTTTATTGTAGTAGCCAAAATGTTCATTTCAGAATAGAACAAATTCAAATGGAGGGGTGGAGGTGATGACAAATGTAATATTTTGTGCGGACTTCTATTTTTCATTGCCTCTTAATATTTGAACAAATTACAGTTGCATTGCATTTCATTTCATTTCACATAGGCTTAGTGTCGTAATATGAATTATGAAAACTCATTAATTGTCATATTGTTGACAAGGCAGACTCAGGTGCATTTAGATCTCATTAATTGTAATGTTGCTTAGGCCGACTGGTAGATGTCAGGTGAACAGTGGCGACATGTGCGTAGCCAGAATGTATTTTTGTGAGTGACGCTTTATTCTTGGTGGCACTCTATTAAATTTTTATATTGACTTTTAGATTGAAGTAATAAATTCAGTAAATTTATTAGGTTACTTAAACAAACTTGTCATTCCCATCAGTTGTGGAATATGGCAGGCTAAGCTACTCTACCTTTTCATCTTTCAAAAGCACTTCTAAGAATTTGGTTAAGAGGGCGCTATATAAGGGCTGCTGATTGATTGATTGAAATTCACATAGTAGGCTAAGTGAACAAAAAATCAAGGCCAAATATCTCATGGCATGCATATTAGGGAGGAAGGTCCCCTTTCCTCTCTCCGAACTCTACAGTGTTCGTTAGGCCTACAGATCATGATGTCCGGTTTATCCATAAGGCGAACAGTTACTAGGAAGCTATCTAGGGCCTCCGATTTTATATATATATATATAGGGGCCTAAATAATTGCTTTAAAAAATTTATTCTTTACTAATTTGCCATTTTGATAGTAAATAAATCGTCATGACACTTCCTACGCAGATTTCATAATAATTGATATTAATTGCTGGTTCCCTGATTGCTGGTGTGATGACAATCATAATGATTATGTCGGGTCGGCGAGCCGTCAAATTGTAGCATTACGGCGTTACTTAGGACCGCCAGAAAATTTACGTTACCGGTACAAATAAATCAAATTAAGCTAACCCTAGCCAAAATATGAACCAAATTTTGTTATGAACCAAACCATACATGCAACTTAACCCCAACCAAAACCTAACCCCAAACCATACATGTAACTTAACCCCAACCAAAACCTAACCCCAACCATACCCTAACCCTGGTTCCTAACCTAGCCCAAACTCAACAGTATCGTGTCTACACGGTACAGTTACAGACGGTTATGTTAAAATTTGATCTGCTGAGCCTGTACCGCGAACATTAAACGCGGGCGTGAAATGTGTAGAGCGTGGGCTGCGCATCAACCATAGTTGTGAAATACAGAAAAGTAAAAATAAAATACAGTAAAATACATGTATTTTTCCAAAAATATCAAATACATAAAATAGATAAAATACATAAAATACAGAAAATACAGAAAATACAGAAAATACAGAAAATACAGAAAAATAAAAATAAAATACAGAAAAATGCATGTATTTTTCAATAATTATAAAATACATAAAATACATATTTCACAATTATGGCATCAACAACACGCTTCTGATTCACAGTGACGAGGCAAATTTTCTGTTGTCCTCGTAAATAGAGCATCACAAGCATCAATGTCACATGTCTACGGTATGCTGTAATTACAATCGGATTCGCTTTCATTAGAAATGTAACCTGAATTTGGTACTAAGGTACCAGAATTTGGTATGGAGTTTGTAACAATTCGTTATGTACGATTTGGTATGGGTTCATGCCAAATCACATATGTACACTCTCCTTCATGCACCAGTGCCATGCTAGGACTCAAAGGAAGTAAAACAAACGAACGTAGAAAGAAATCATAAATTGCACTCTCTGTAAAAAGAATTATAGTTGGGCCTAGAACTCTTTGGTAGGTGTGACTGTGTGATACTAATATACATAAAGCAATCAATCAATCAATCAATCGCAAACTTTTACCTAGCGCACTAAATAGAAAAGTCTCGAGCGCTATGGAACCTCCGCCCCTCGTGCAAGAATTCTCTGATTCGAGCTGGCCGGTTTGTCGATGTCTTCCAGTGTGAGAAATTATAAACAATAAACGTTCCTCACTGCGCCTTCGGGTCCTCACCCGAAGGTAGGTTTAATCCGGACTGATTGATTGATTGAATTCGGTTTAAGCTGTTTCGCACCCAGTTTCAGATGTGATCGTGTATGCCAAGCATTTCTTATTCAAATTGTCATTTCGTGCAGTGTCGTCACTGTCGTGTCAAATTAGGCCCATAAAGTTGGTAAAAATGGTGGTGTAACCATCAATGGCGTGTCCCCACTTATAATTAATTGTAATGTAAGAATAACTAACACCAATGTAAGTCGTCTCTGATAACAAATGTCGATTTTTGTCGCTCCCTGTAGCCTTCATTAGCCTACATAGGGGTCACCCATACGTTACATCATCAATTTATTGACACGTTTGCCCCCTCCCCCTCAATCAATGTTATCACTGCTCCGACCGCCGTCAATATTACGTCATCATTCGGGGTGCAGTCATCGGACTTCGCGGAATTGGTCACCGGGGAAAAACGGTGTTGGTCATCCACCGAAAGAGGGGCGGGTAGAAAAGGATTCCAATGTAAATATAGGGCGTATGCCATCTGTACTGTTCTGCGAAATATGTTATATTTTGTGGTTTGTACTTAATAGACAAGAAATCGTGCGGTTTATTTACAAAAATGTTAAGTAATTACTGTTGAACAAAAATTGAACAAAGGGTGGGCAATTTGATGTCATTGATGACGTCATCAATGCCTCTAAATCCCCCCCTCCCCCCCAGTCATCATATCATCACCGGTGCAATCATCACCTGGTGATGACGTAATATATTGGTGACCCTATCATAAGCAACTACATGCAAATAGGTCTATTCGTTACAATAATATTAGTGATGTGAACGTCAAACATTGATGCATAGGAAGCCACTTTTCATAATAACTCATCTCAAAACTATTTCCGCATTTCACAATTTACGAATCGTATTTCAGAAGGCTTCTGTGCAATGTGCTTAGCCAATAATGGCTGCCATGGCATGTCATTCAATTCATTACCTGCTGAATTATTGTAAACACATAAATGACAGGCCTATCTTGTCGTATTTCAAGAGCAGCTAGCGCTTGCTCATGATTTGAGGCTGTTGTTAAACTTAACGTCAGCATTATACTAAACTATAATTTACCATACTGTAAAGTGTAGACTCTACAGATTCATACTAGACTTTTCAATCTCAGTGTTGGAAAATCCTTATTTTTTACATTTTATCCTCGGGTGTAAACAGCACTGTGGGTTTTATAAAAACGATTTATTAAGTATGGTATGAATCGTGGCCCGGCAACTTGAGATTGACTAGATTGAAAAAGCCGCGAAATCAAACCGCATTGACAGTGCCGGTTCCGGGGGGGGGGGGCTAGGGGGGCTTAGTCCACCCAAACCTGTCAGTTAGCCACCCAGATTATTGAGGGGCTATTCAGGGCTCAAAATTGCTACATATTGGGATAGTTATAGTTTAGTTCGACTCTAGAGTAATAACGTTTCACACATCTTTTATTCGCTAAACATTAAAGCATATAAGTTTCTTCGCAATACCAAATTTTCTTTGCTAAAACCCTACCATTTTCTCCCATTATACCAAACCATTTGTTAGAGAAAAATGCATTTTTTTGCGAAACTGTAATATTCGTTAAAAGAATAGCAAAGATTGGTACGTATTTGCCACTTTCTTAGCTTGCTGTCCCCTTACGCACTACCGCTAAGGTGACCGACCGCGCTTTACGCGCTACCCCGGTGGTGATCGATCGCGCTTTACGCGCTACCCCGGTGGCGACTGACCCGGAAGCTGGGGGCTCAGCCCCCTTTAGTCCTCCCAGAACTTATAGTCTAGAACCGGCACTGCGCATTGAACCTCTGCAGAACGACAAAGAGCCTCTGCAAAAGAAACTACATTAGATAAACTTTAATATAAAATATATATCTTCAAAATATTTCATGCCTCAATGCTGAGAGTATGACTGTCTGAGTGTCCCTATGCAGGTGAAAGTGAAACACACTTCATTCGCTTTAGGACCGAATTAAAATAGTGGTCACGTGACCACGACTATAGCGTGTGGACTGGTGACCACACGCATTAATTTGTGCCAAATTTTGCGGTAGCATTTATATGAGGTAGAAGACTTGCAGCCAGGCGTTGGTTACTAGAAAGACCGTGGTGTCCCAGTATCTGCACTAGTTGCAGGCCTATCTCTGTGTAGCACTTTCCTGATGTCGTCGTCAGGTGATGAAACGGACGTTAAACCCATATTGATTGATTGCATCAATCTCGTATCATTCTCTAGTATCATTCCAGCATAATTATCTAGTGGTAGTAGTATCATTCTCTAGTAGTATCATTCTAGCATCATTCTCTATTAGTAACATTCTAGTATCATTCTCTAGTATTATCATTCTAGTATTATCATTCTAGTATTATCATTCTAGTAGTATCATTCTCTAGTAGTATCATTCTAGTAGTATCATTCTAGCATCATTTCGTGTTTTATACCGAATTTTTTTATCTCAGCCGAAAATCCGCCGAAAAATATTCGACGCCCCGAATATATATAAAAAAATAATGTTAATTTCTTTGCTAGATAACATTGTTAAATGATAGCATTATATCTAGCCCTATTTTTATAAAAGTTCATAGTCACTAAATTTTGATAAGTAATAATAACTCGGTACTTTTAAACGCAAAAGCTACATTTAGGCTACAATACATCTATAATTCCATGTTTCATTTTTAATTTGTTCCTGGGGTATGCCTAATAAATTATATTTCATCAGAGATGTTAGTCAAAAACATATTCTTCATCTGCGATGTTGTTCACCGTACATTAGCCGTAAATTAGCCGTATTTTTTAAATTCTTAAACGTAAATTAGCCACATTTGTACTAACTCAGCCGTAATTTAGCCGAATTTCAATTTCACACAAAATTACGGCTAGCCAAATACCAGCCGAATTTGTCTGTCAGCCGGATTAATTTTTGTTAAATTCGGCTGAAAGGTCTAGTAGTATCATCCCTTGTGTGCCTGCTATGACCATAATGGCTCTTAAATTTTTATTTTGTCCATAGACCAACATAATTGTCTAGTTGACCGAATGGTTGATTCAAACATTTGTATTAGACCGAATAGTTTAATCACTTCTTCTGGGTGAAGGCGGCATTGGCTCTATCTATAATAGTGCATAATGATAACAATTACAGAATTAATGGCGCTACATGGACAGATATTAGAGACTAGAGTTAAAGGTAACCATGCATTCATACTCAAACTAAGAACTCGTATCAAGCTTGACAGCCAGTGAACATGATTGTTGACAGGATACTCTTTAACAATACATGCATGTGCAGTAAATAGGAGTCCATGTGAATGCAATGCTGATGCTATACATGCAGTATAGCTTGTATAGCATCACACTGATATAGCATAATTAAACTGAAATAAAAGGTTGTGTGCCATATTCGTTACCGAACGTAGGCGCGGAGCTGATCCCGATCCCGAGCGATTGCAGCACACAGGTGACATAATCATTAGTCCAACGGTGAGGTCGCCAACCCCACTCTATACAATCCAATTTTATAATTGGATCATATACACCAGAATTGTGATAACCTTCGCAATCTTCCGATGCAGTCACCTACTACGTATTAATTGCTTCTAATTAACCGACCCCCGAGAGGAGTGGAGGGCTTGGTTGGCCCGTTGTACATCTGAGATTTTACTCTCCGATTGACTCGACCGAGAATCAAAACCCGGACTTCATGCGCAACTGTCGGCACAACAGTCGGCCGACGCGCTAGCCAACAGAGCTATAGAGACGTACAGTCACGTACTGTAATAATTTGCATTAATTAGTATGTTTGCATGGTTTGTAGGTTGCGGCTAGTCAGAGCCTGTGTGTACGTATGGCGTCCTGATATTAATATCATCCTTGGATGAGGGAACGAACGTCAGACCTCTATTATTATTACTATTTTTACGCCCTGGGTGGTAAGCGACCCTGGGCTAAAAATAAAATAAAATAGATTATATTACGTTAAAAAAGAAGTATATAGATAATAAAAAAAGCATTAAGAATTCATCTCTAGTACTCTGGAAAGCCATGTCGCTGAAAGTGCCGCGGAAGCATATCGCGCTGCAGCATTGGATAGCCATGGACAATATTTCTTATTATTATAATGTATCTGTACGTATCTGTATGAGTGCATAAGTAGATCGACTCTATAAAGAATCTTTATACTGCGACTGAATCAGCTAGCCGAATTCGGAAACGGATTCTGACTACTCCCCAGATTGGAAAAACGATATTCGCAAGTAAGCAATTATTGAAATTATTAAAAGTTCAACGAGTCATGAATTTCAGTCAACTTAGAGTAAAATCAATTGGGGCGTGGCCCTACATGCAGAAAATACAGAAAACACATAATTTAAACACATTAATTATATCCAATTGTCAATTTGACCAAAAATTGGCAACATGTAAAAGTTAAGCATTATTTAATAAAGAATGTAATTTCATGGTTAAATAAGATCTGCTTTCACACAAAGGTTAAATAATTTACACCTTCAAAACACTAAATTTATGAATATTTATTACACACTACCTACAATGTCCTACATATTTATCGTATCTCTGTACAGTAGTACGCCGCCAAACACTAGCATAAGGACCTAGCTCTCGATTAACAGAGCGAATTTAGATTAGAGAGAATTTAGTCAGATAAATATTGAGCACTTAAGCTATACAATGTATACATGTATAAAACGGGCAGTCAGTTTTGCTATTTGATAGCAAAGGACGGCACTTGTATTACTAATCTCTATTAATAATATAAGTGCGGTACTTACTAGTAATATAAGCACGGCACTTATATTACTAATCTCTATTAGTACTATAAGTGCCGTACTTTGCTTAAATATAATGTACGATATGAAGCTCACAAATACATGAGTCGTCGTGAATATATGTTACATCTTAATTTCAAGATCAAAAGGTTTACTATAAAATTTTACACATTAACGATGAAAATGTATACAATACAAATTTGTACAGCATCAATCAATCACAAGGGGGTTCAATGTTAATCATCTGATGACGATATCAGAGACGACTCAGACAGCATAGATTACACCATCTAGTCAACACATCACATTAGGTACGAGATCGGCGGATTTAGAGAGAATATTAAGCCCTCTTCCAAGGATCTAAAAAGAAGTCAATATTTAAAGTATCTGACTTAAAATAATCATCAAGTTTATAGGTAAAATGCTGCATTTGTAATATGCCATACAGATTAAAAATTGTAAAAGCTGTTAAGCTAAATTTAATGTCTATTTCCGTATCTACGGATACTGTCAGACATGGACCCGGCTGGGGCTAAGTCCGAAAATTTATGAAACAGAAAGAAAATTACTATATATACAATTATATTGACTTTAACTAGGACCTCGGCTATATTTCAGCCCCTTCTCTTGCCAAATACAAATTTCTGGACCAGCCAGTGACTGTGAGATTTAATGAAAAGATTAAAAGGGGATGTATTAAATGTAAGAATGTACCAAAATGTTAAATAGCGTTCAGAAACTAGCGTTAAGTACAACTTCCAGAAAAAGGATAGAAAAAATTAACAGCAAAATGTCAACAATAGTAAACAACATCAAGAAATCTCTTTAATCTGCTGGTAGCACGGTAGTGCAGCATTGAGGTCGTGGTAGGTTGTCACGTGTTTATCCATGGATTTAGATGAACACGATCATAAAACGACTGAATGCTGCTCTACAGTGCATACAGATTTCTTCATCACACGCTTGCTTCAGCCAAGAAACAAAAGTGAAATAAATTTAGAGAGATCAGTGCGATCCCCAGATGCTGCTTCGATCAATCAATACATAACGACGTCCCTGACATCGCCTTTTAGTGAGGAATCGGACGTTAAATCCTCATTGATTGATTGATTGATAACTAATAACGATATAATAATCAGTATGAAATTAACAGGGAAACGGTAACAGGCCTAGCAAATTTGCTAAATCTTTCAATCTTTCATTCCTAAATAAATATTTTTAATTGAACTCTATTTAATCACAATGCATAATTTTTTTGGCAAATTCAGCTTATCATGATATGGTTTAAAATATGAAGAAGAGGTAATGCAAAGAGCCAAATTTTATATAAAAAAGTCAAATTTAACATCAGTCCGTCAATTAGAAGGCAGAAAAATAACTTCAACAAATAATTATCTTTGGTTTGTTTTTAACGAACTGTGAAGCCACAGGGGTTATAAACAGCAATACCATTGATTCCAATTAAATTCTATAAAGAAATAACGAAGACAATTAATACAATTATCTTGTTAGCATTTAGAGAGTAGACTATAGATCGAAGCAACAAGGGGGATCGGGCCCTATAATTAAAGAGTCTGTTAGCAGCAGCGGCTTCAGCAGCTGCAGCTAATGCTCGCTGGTTACATTATGCAGCATGACTTGGGCTGGGCCTCTATCTGGCCTATCTCTTCTTCTTTAGCCGCATTGCCCACAGCCTTGATCACCTGCCATACAACACAACATCACGATTAGTCAACGACTCGACGTCTGTTTCTTGATCTAAGGGACACATCACGAACATCATGTTGAAGGCGTCACCACAACAAAGTTATTCAATTGAGGTTGAAATGGCTCATCAATGCATATTATGTTCGAGATAAAGACTAAAGGGTGAAAGGATTAAGGCGAGTTTAACATCAGTTTCATCTCTCGGAAGGATAACAGTGACGAGCTAGCCTAGGATTAGAACCGCACACCTACTGATCCCCAGTTGGATATCAAACCGGACGGTCACTGGCTCCAGACAGATGAAGATAAGCAATCAATCAATCAATTATTAATAAAATAACCAACCAAGCATTCAACGAATGGATTCGAATATTTGTGTGTGAATTGATTCAAATATGTGTGTGTGCGAATGGATTGAAATAATTTATGTGTGCAAAAAATGTGTAGGCTATGTGTGCTTGTGAGTTTGTGTGTATGCGTACACTGTATTACTAAATTACTAAAAATGCTTTGGGTAGACCTTGCTTGAATTACTAAATATTGATTTGGGTAGAGCAGAAACGAAACTTTGGGCGCCAGAAACCCTATTGTGGAGGAGTGGCGCAAATATTGTCAGATGGTGTGTGGCACTGTGTGCTCTCCAGTAGGCCTATGCAGGCGCAGATTTTTAGCCTCTATCGACCTGAGGGGTAGGAGAGCCGGTGGGAGCATGGCTCCCTACGATTTGAAAATGATTACAATTTGACACATTCAAATACCAATTCTAGACCCTTGCCCCCCCCTCCTTCTCCTCGATTAGCCTCGATTTAACCTCCATAGCCCCCTAGGAAAAATATATGTAACTAACAAAATTTAGCCCCCTAAATATTTACTAGACCCACCGCTAGGCCTATACATGTGTAAAAAGGTAAAGGTTGTGTACGTATTCGTTACTAAACGCAGGTGTGGATCTGACCCCGATCCTGAGCGACGGAGTACACAGGTGACATCTACAGTCAATAATCTCACGGTGAGGTCACCAGCCCCACCCTATACAATCCGATTTGATAATTGGATCATAAACGCCAGACCTGTGGTAGCCTTCGCAATGTTAATAAGTAGTCACAAGTCTACTACTTATTAATTGAGCACTTCCAATTATCCGACCCACAAAGGGATCGTGGGTTTGGTGGACCATTGTACATTCAAAATTTTACTCTCTGATTGACTCCACAGGGAATCGATACCCGGATCTTATGCGCAAAGTCGACACAAACTAATACATTAATGATATGGCTCATTTTAGTAAAATACTAACGCTTATACTTTTTGCAGATGACACTAATATTCTATATACAAATTCTGATATTTGGGAATTAGAGAGACTAGTAAATACTGAACTCCTTATACTTTCTGATTGGTTTAAAGCTAAT
>JAQFZF010004004.1:0-10896 GCA_034695365.1 Enchytraeus norvegicus
AATGAACTTTTCACTATCCATTCCCCACGCTTTTTTTTTTTGTTATACGGGACTTATTGGAATGCAGTACCTTAGGCCAGCGTTTTTCAACTTGTGTTCCGCGGAACACAGGTGTTCCGCGGAGAGCCAATAGGTGTTCCGCAAAACAATTGTGAGCTATTTTCGTAGGCAGCAGAAGTTTGCTTTCTAATTTATAAAGCATAATATAGTCAAGAATTCCCAAATCCAATTGGGATAAATGCAAAAAAAGAGGTGTAAACAATGATGACCTCTTGCATCGTAGGTGTTGCTGAGAGGTTCCCGTTCGTTCTCTTTCAGGGAATTTTTATTTCTACTTCGGTGATCTAAATGATCATATTTACTCATAGATATGTGATCTCTTCAGTGCTAACCTAGATCAAATGGGTATACTATCGACAGAAATTGATCAGTTGATAGCGTTGAGTCATGACACATCGTGTAAAGCTCATTACATGAGTGTCAGTCTGGTGCATTTTTGGATTCGCATGAAAACCGATTATCCACAACTGTCCGACAGAGCGTTCCAGATTCCTTTTCCTTTTCAACCTCCTATCTGTGTGAGTCTGGATTTTTTGCACTAACAGAGATGAGGGCTTAAAGTTGAGTGCGAAGTAATGTGTAAGACGATTTACGTTTATCATCTCATCTCGCACCTCGCATAAATAAACTCTGTGATGAGATTCATGCACAAGGGTCACATTAGCACTGTACTATTTAACGTTTGTTGTTATGCTAGTACTACAACATTTCTTATACATACTGGAACTTTTACATGATACTATAAAACATTAAATTTTACCGTCTATAACTGAGTTACACAGAAATTCAAAAATAGTGGTGTTCGTTTAGGTTTCTCAATAAATATTTGGTGTTTCCCGTTATATAAGAGGTTGAGAACCACTGCCTTAGGCTGCCAAAAAGATTATTTTATACTTTTTAGTGCATTTGAATAAAAGCTTGATTTAAAAACTTGTTTTTACTATATTTTACTTGTATACCAACAAATAGGCCTACTTCAAACAAAATGTATCATAACAATTAAAATATAACTAAAACAACATGACCTTAACTATTATTTCTACGGTGGCTACTGACTTAAAACAATATTACACCCTACAAAGTTAAAACCTTTTTGTATACATGCAGCTTTTTGTATACAATACATGAAGCTTTTAAAGCATGTTTAAGACATATACCTAACCTCACTGTTTTTGGCATTATATTATGGCCTTGTATATTGTATAATGCCCAAATTGAAATGAATTTTCATCAATTTATCGGGAGAGATGACTTTAGTATACATGCATTATTTACTTGATGAGAGAGAGAAAAAGAAGGGAAGAGTCTGCATTGAGATTTGTAGAATCTAATTATTTAATACTGATAATGTAAGACACGTCAAGAGGTTTTTGTTTGAGTTTTTGCGGTGGCTGTGGTCTGTGGTTAACCACTACCACCTCAACGACTCTACAAGAACTCTGACCTTTTGATCCTCTTATATCTCTACAACATACTGCGCACAAGTAATACATGCACGCATTTAATCACTAATACAAACACGCATAGGCGCCTATAAACTTTGAAAAAGATGATATTCGAACGGCACGAGTCATGTGTAGTCAAAGATTAAAGCTGTTAATTAGGCGGACAAGCGCACAGTTTTAGAGTGATTGAGAGAAGAACTTTAAGTAGCGCGAAAATTCTTTTTTCTTCTTCATAGTTGATAGCTGAATGAGAGAATAGAGGGACAGGTGAAGCACGTCAAGGTGCCATTTTAGAACTATGCTCAATACTTGCATCATGTTGTGCGCGTATATGTGTAGTGTGTGTGTGATAGTGTGTGCGGTTGTGCACGTGTGTGTGCGGCTCTGCGTATATACTATACATGTTGTGTGACAGTGTTAGTCCGAGTGCTTGTGTGTTTGTGTATGTGTGTGCTGATATAATTATAATATTAGCTTACGAGTGTGACAGAGTGCTTGGCCATATACCATACATGTATGTTTGTGTTTGCTTCACACGTGTAGGCTATGTGTGTGCATTATGTGTGTTAGTGTATATGCTGGTCCGCGGGCACATATAATAGTTCATTGCAAAGGTACATTGAATAAAAATGATATTTGATTGCATGATTTTCGATCTGTCAAATATGTGCGTCTGTCATGAGAAATTAAGCGAAACTTATGCAGCAACGGTTCTTAGTTTACCTGACATAAAAATGACCCTTAGATTGTGATGTGTGAGACAGACCTTATGCTGTTATGCTGATCAAGATTATATATGCCATCTTAGAACGATGGAGCGAACGTTGAATGTCAATTGATTTTTTGATGACGTGCACTATGCCTGCATTAATTATGATCATGAATGATCTTTATCACTTTGTTATGATCTTGATTGATTGTTAACTTACATCTGCATCATTACCGGCTGCTTATGCATTTGTGTCTATCAATAGGGGGTCCTCTTTCAATAGCCATATATATATATATATATACAGCTTCTCTCTCTCTCTCTCTCTCTCTCTCTCTCTCTCTCTCTTTCTCTCTCATTTTCTCTCTCTCTCTTCTGTTTCTCTGTACCTCCCTATATTATAGTCTATACATATCTCATGAATCCTTATGATTCTCTCTCTATGTCTCTTCTATTCAGGTCTTTTCTTAGTTCTTCATTTACATATGCTTTTGCATTTGTGCATTGAGTAGCCTACTTGTGTACTGTATAGGCCTACAAGCTATTTTTTTCGAATAAAATTTTCAGAAGCAGCTGAGTTTTAAGAGAAGCTGTTTTGTATCACTAAATCTTAATAATAATTAAGAACCACATTGGAGTTCTAATACAACGTTAAATTACTGAAGATAGAATATGTAACTTATAGTTTTCATAATATACTGAGTACGGTATTTTGTATTTCTATATATTGTATGAAATTTTAACAAAAGTTATATTTATCAGTCGATTGACAGTTTGATTGATCAAATGGTTGATTTAAATATTAATTGATTGATTGATTGATTTTTAAGGAGGCGGAGAAGAAGACAACAAGAGCATTGATCAAATAGACGAGAATGAACTACACGTCGACTCAATTACTAATAGCAAGGACACAAGCACAGAAAGCAATGACGCCACAGTACCTCACGTCACGCAAAACAATGACGTCACACGTAATACCATGACAACGGTTGCTATGGAGGATCGGCTGACGTGTGGTATTTGTAGGAGAGAGTTTCTGTTGAGTGATATTGTACAGTTTATAGAGCACAAGGTTAGTCAGTGCAACAAGGAGAACGTCAAACCCTGTCGTGCTGGGAACAGTCTTCCACCTGCTGGCAGACCACAACGTGCTGTATCGTCTGTGTCACTAACATCCTGTGATACTCTAAGGGCAGGGAACCAGTGTACAAATTGCATGGGGGCAGGTATCCAGAGTACAAACAATTGTACGAGGTCAGGGGCTCAGTGTACAAATTGCGTGAGAGATGAGAATCAGTGTACAAACAATAGGTCCGAGGGCCAGTGTGCAAATATTTGTACAACGCCGAGAAATGCGTGTATAAACAATTGTACAATGTCACAGAATGAATGTACACATGTAACATCGGAAAGTCAGTGTACAAATAACTGTGAGAGGAAAGAACTGCGACCGCGAGGTAAAGACTCAACGGAGCACGTGTCATCTCAGGAATGTTCTTCCAGAAGTGTGGGTAGATCAGAGACTTGTGGCATGGGAGATGGGAGCAGGGAAGATGGTAGAAGTGATGGGGGAAGGTCTACTTTGATCAATGACGTGAGGGTATGTGATTCGTCACTACCTGGTGTGGACACCTCCTCAGTCACGTGCAGTGAGGAGGATGCTGTCAGCAAACAACTCAGGCTTGTGGAGGGAGGTGAGTGGGAATTTTATTAAATGTTTTGTTTTTGTCATAATTATAATGTTAATTTAAGGATAAGGTCAAATGTCTTTTACCCAATGACCATTAAAAAAGAATCTATCCATGCAACGGATGTGTAATATAGTGTGTGGTCCAGCAACGTTATCATACAGTTTGCTTACAAGTATCTATCTATCGAGTGCTCTGCCAAGTGGCAGCTCCATTGAATACAAATCCTCCGTCTCTATCCCCATTAATCTTAGCACCCTCTACTGAAGGGGTGCAAGGAATGAGGGCCTTTGCTTAGTTTGTATGCCATATATCTTGGAGAAACTTTTTTATGAGATGGGTTTCTATTGCCATCCTCAGCTGGCAGTGTTTTTGCTTGCATAGGACCCGTTGTTTGCCCATCATTTCATAATATTTATTATCTGGATTCTAATATGAGAGATTTTCTTAACACAATGGACATGTAGACTTTCTAACTTTATCTTGACGTCTTAAGTATTTGTGATAAATTTATAAAAATATTATCTTTAGCTAAGGGTCTTAAAATTTCAGGTCCCATCTCAAAGAAAAAATATCTTGCTGATAAATGTTTAATAAATGTTCAATTTCCAATTTCTCTACCATTGATTGGTTTTTCAATATTGAAGTCTGGCCAGAAAAATTCTTTTTAGTACCAGATAGTAATATTTAATTGAATTGGATATTTGTGTTAGTTGGCTACATAAATCACTGCGCTGCAGCTCATGTACATGAGAGATTGACTCGCCCTGGTTTAAATAATTGATTAATTTTATTATTATTATTATTAGCTTTGACAATTTACATAGCGCTCGGTGTAATGGGCGAAAGCGGTCTTCGAGACTGTATTAATTACAAAAATGTATGCAAAATAGGTATATATACAAATTGGACTTAGAAGGTTCAGAGAAATTAACTAAAGTTCTATTACTTCATGAGTGGATGATAGATTACGTTAGGTACTCGGCATTTGCAAAAATAGATGATATGATTAACTAGTTTATTGATTGATTGATTGTATAGTACCCACCACTCTACGCTGTAGCTCATGCTCACAAGTGTTCCACTGCCCCTGGTCTCTCGTGCAGCACGTTCAGCACGACCACGGTGTCATCATCTACACTGAGCTGCCCAAACAACCCTCTCACACCTCCTCTCCCACCCCCAACACCAACCACTCCAAGAACTCTAGAAGGCACAAACTTCTTTCTGTCGATGACGATGATGATGAAGATGATGATGATGAAGATGATTCAATGGATAACTCAAGTATCAGCTCTGTTGAGGAGACCTGTGCTATAAGCGACACACCTACTGGTTCAATTCCACATCGAACTCCTCCAAGTGGTTTAGGAAACTTTATCGATCCGAACATGACCGGCCATATTGGATTCGTACCAAGGTTGGCTCATCAGAGTTCTGATTCATCACGGCAGACCAGACATCAGGGGCAGATTTACACTCCATTGGCAGCTCACACTGGAATGAGCTTCCTCTTTGATCAGGGGTATGTAGCAACAGCAGCTGTGGCAGCTGCAGCAATAGCTTCTCAGAGCCATCAAGGGCTGAGAGCTGATGATTCCTCTTGTTCGATGAGATTGAGGCAGCTTGCATATAGATCCACCACCAGTCCTAATCGACCTGGTGGTGATAGTAGATCTGGGTTGAAAGAACAACCTGATTCTGGTAGTTTTAAACCAGGTTCAGGTAGTTTTAAACCAGGTTCAGGTACTGGTAGTTCTAAACCAGATTCGGGTAGTTTTAACCAACGCTCGTGGCTGGACAGTAATGAAAGAAAAATTGATGGGACCAGTTGTAAGACAAAGGAAAACTCTGCTCGTCCTATCAATTCTGATTCTTCACACAGACCTAATAGCACCGGTGGTGTTAATTTAAAGATACCAAATGTTACAGCCGGAAAGAAAAGTGAAGAAAAATGTGACAAACTTGTGACTACAAACGGCTCAAATAGTTTCACAAATATCGCCGATCACACTACCGTTAATGGCATCGATAAGTGTTTGAAAGATTTAAAAGAAAACGATGTCATTGATTATAAGTTAACTGGTGGTCAAACTAAAGAGTCCAAAATGTTTGGCCTAAATAATTTATCAGCTCACAAAGAATTGAATCCTAAATCTGCTGATGATGACGAACAACCTAAGGATCTTTCCAAGTCATCAGCGGGTGCCGAAACTGGCCGAAAGAACGAAGATGTTAAGTTATCTAGCAAGAAGGATGAGGGGTTGTTATCTAAGCGCCAGACACTGGAGATGATTGGTGACATGCTTCACAGAACAGGTTTATACGACGTGCATACATACAACGAGGCTTACAGATTAGCTCTATCCGCAGCCAATGACGACCAGTCTGCAATGGATGGTAAAGACGAGGAAGGCAATCCAAGCAAGAGGATTAAATTGGAAAAGATAGAACATTCTCCATCGACCAGATCTGATTTAACTCGAGCTTTGTCCTACCCTCAGAGTTCCCTCTCGCTGATCACTCCCCAGGTCCTGCCCTACACAGCCCCACCTACTATAGGTAGGGTGTGGTTGCCTCAAACCCTGGGATATGTTAGTGTGGCTCAGGTGGTAGCAGACTCTGATTCTGTGCGAGAGGGTGAGGATTCGAGCCCGGGTGCGGAGGGGAGTGAGGCTAAAGGAGGGGTGGTGGGGCTATTGATGGGTAAGAGGTCTTTAGGGCAGGCTGAGAGCGAGGCAATGGAGAGTAAAGCAGCAGGGCTAACGGCTCGTAGGCGTAATGATACTTGTGAGTACTGTGGAAAGATCTTCAAGAACTGCAGTAATCTTACTGTGCATAGGCGCTCACACACAGGGGAGAAGGTATGTTATTTTCAGTTGTATTTAAACTGATTTCTATCTCTTACAATTTCTGATATTAGACAGACCGTTCCCTAAATTCCAATACAGTATTATTTTAATGACTAACAAGATGTGTACACCATTTAATTAACTAAAAAGTAAGCAATATTAAATTAAGTTAATGGAATAAGTATGAAGTTTATAAGCAATTTAAACTTAAATTAAAATTGTCAATTCTACATGTACAGAAAAATAAAGAGAAGATTCTGTGTGTCAGTTTGTGTGTCTGTTTGTCCGGGATGCATTTGCACAGTTTTACAGCTTTTCACTCCAAACCTTCACTACCTGACGTGTAGGTCTGGGCATGGGACACCAAGTGGAGGGGTTCGCAGATATATATGTGTATTGTTATGTGTTTGTATGTGCAGCCCTACCGATGCACAGTGTGCAGCTACGCCTGTGCACAATCCAGCAAGCTCACACGTCACATGAAGACCCACGGTAGGGGAGTGGGTGGTGCTCCAGGTAAAGACGTCTACCACTGCAAATTCTGTAACATGCCTTTCTCTCTTCTAACCACTCTAGAGAAACATTTGAGGAGGTGCCGTGGTAGGAACGTCCCTGAGGCACTGTCAGCGACTGTCCTGAGCACCGCTAACTATATCAATAATAGCAGACTGGCGACATCTGATGTGAGTTTGTTGAATGGAGCCAGAGATAGTATAACTTTGTTATCACCAGTAGGAAATCAAAGTACGGCAACGGCGATTAATTTAGCGTCCCTGTCGCCAGTTATCAACCACAATTTAGCGTCCATGGTTTCAATAATCAACAACAATACGACTGCATCATCTCCATTGATCAGTCGGCAAGGTTCAGCTCACCAAAAAGTGCTGATTATAGCTCCACAAGATGAAGGGATTCAAGATCAATCTGATGATGACGATGATGATGAATTAGATGACGACAGGGCATTAATGAACAATGAGAGTGGTTTAGGTAACTATGGTAGCACGACGATGGATAGCGACAATCAAGGATGTTTGAATCTATCGATGAATAGACTCAGCGGTGGTGCTGAGGCGGAGGGGTTGACAGCAACAACACCGGACAGCAGGGACTCCTCATTGACTAGGCTGAGCTCAGGGGACATCGATGTGGGAGAAGAGGGGTCTCCGAGTCCTCTAGATGTCACTGGCTCGTCACCTGATGACGATGATGAGGGTGTCAACATCACGGTGGGCGAACAACAACAACAACCTAGCAACGTGGGTAGGGTAGAGGGTGTCAGCATCACTGCGGGCATCCTAGGCGAACAACAACAACAGGATGATGTTAAGGTGGAATCGATGAAGGGTCCAGAAATTTGCTCACTGGACGGAGTTGATAGTGTTAACGAGTGTATTGATGGTAGTGGGAATTGTGAAGTGGATGGTAAGGTTAACTCTACTGCTGGTAGTAGCTGAGGCAGTACGTAATTAACTCTCGGTGTTCAAAGCTTGGGGGATTGCATAGTTCAATATAATTTGGATATGCTAACTAGCTTGCATGCATAGGGATGGGGTGCATTGGTGCATGCTACATAGTATGTAATATGTGAAAATTGACATCATCAACTGTCGTTAAACTGCACAATAAACATGGTCAATGCTAAAAAGTTTGTATAGGTTAATGACTAAGATGTATCATCTTAATGTGCTGATTTCCAAATAGAATAGACTTGTTTCTAGGTACGAGAAAAGCTCGTATAATCGTGAAGTGTGAAATAAATGTAATGATAATAAAATATAATCTATGGCTATTAATATATTATTATAATTAGGAAATGTAGATGTAGTTAGAAACTAGCTTTGCCATGGACTACCTCGATTATGTGCAGTAGTTAGTGATTTATTATAATTAGTTATAATTATTATTTTCTTGTTATGGACTGACTAAACCTGCCATATTGTATGATTAGAAATGTACAGCATAAAGATTAGATATATAATATATATTACATAATATATGTCTTTGTAAATGTGAGTATGTTATTATAATTTAGTGCATTCTACAAGATGTATTTAAATAGGAGTTTGGTAGATTAGTTTTGTTAGAATTGATATTTTACTCTCTGTGTTCAAGGTAGCCATGCATTTTTAATAGATCTGTGTTTGTATGCAATGATGAGAAATTTTGACTGGGGTTGATATAGCTAACCAAATAACATATTTGTTATCTTGTAATATGTTAAGGTTACATATGGATGAAGACTTTTATGCAGTAACATTATGGAAAATTTAACGTTAGTTTCACAGCCAGACGACAGCATGAACGATGGTCTGAGCCAGAACTGAAACCACAGATCTATGAAACACAGTTTCAGATTGTTAACCATTTCACCAATTGCTTTTCTTGTGTTATATGGTCTCTGTAGCATTGAAGTGTTAGCCGTTTTTATCTGGTAGATGTCGTTTTCCTGCGGTGTTTGCACTAGTAATAACTTTGATGTTTTAATGCAAATAATGACTTTTGCTCACTAGTTGATTGTTAGTGTATAAAAATAGTGAATGCAGAAAGAGATATGCAGCAGAAGTGATTTGTTGTGCCTCTACCCTTGTGTTGTTAAACGTTGTTAGGAGCCATTCATTCTATTTGTTGTGTGTTTCTCATATGGACAGCTATTGAAGCTCTTGTATATCTTACGGTTCTGTAAATATTGTAAAAAGTGCATCCTTATTAAGGTTTGTATCGCTTTTAGAGGTTTTAATCTTGTCTTATATTACCCGAGGCATTTCTTGTTTACAATCCATGCCATATCAGATTTTAGATATTCCTATTTTTATTGTTTATTTTTATTATCACAGATAGTTTTATCTAGTTAATATTGTTTTGAAACTTACATAGGGTGTGATTTAATCACCTAATTAATAGCATTGCATTATTATTATATGAAATCCTTTTTAAACTTGACTTCAAATTTCATAAGTATGTATCATAATTATTATTCACTTCGCTAGAATTCATTGCACTTTCTTACTATGATCTGTATGACAATCAGATGTATTTTCATTTGGTAAATTTTTTTTAAATATTGATGTAGGCCTTGAAAGCTTCGTTGATGGCGCAGCTAAATAATAGCAAATAATTATGAACGAATAATTTCTTTGCGAAATTGTACTATTTACCACATTTGTCATATTAGCATAAAATAGTCATTAACATGAAATAAATATTAATAGCTCAGAAGAAAAATAATAATAGTAAACCTATATAATAAAACTATACTAAGCATCTTTTATTATTGTAATTTCATTAACGCTTCAAAGTTTGAAATTAATAAATTAACTAGCATAATTTTATAATGCCTTTAATCGTAATAAAAAACAACTATCCGTGTAGTTGCAATTATCATAACAGAATTAAAGTAGCATATTATTTTAATGCAGTGATATTTTAACTAGTAATACTGCGTTCATTCGAGTGTGTAGGCTGTGTCGTAAGTAAAACAGCGGTAGAGAGTAGTTCAGCGTTGTAGGTTTTAATTTTCTTTCTATTTTAGATGCACTTATTTCAGCATATTGCGCATTCTGCCTTTATGCATGTTTTGCCATATTTGTTTATGTATATACATGTTTATGAATGTTTCCATGTTTGCGTGTGTATATGTACGTGTCAGTGTCTATATGTATATATGTTTGCGTTTATATGTGTCTGTATATGTGATGTAATTTTCAGCTTCAGGCATTGTGTTAGAGTAAAAGCTGTATATATTGTTGTTAAGTGGAACGTTTGAATGGTATTCTATATTACACCCCGGACATCATCCTTGGATGAGGAAACGGACGTCAGACCTTTATTATTATTATTATTATTATAAAAAGTTTATATATATAATGTACCCAGAGTGGTGTATATGGCCCATGGGTTAAAACGTTTAAAAAAAAAATATTTAAAAATTAGTTGTTGGTATCCTGGAGTGCCAGGCAGTCGAGCGTGCTCCGGATGCAAATGGTATTGTATTGCTGTAGGGCCACAGACAGTCTCTGCCACAGGAATGAGCGCTCTCGGTGGTCACCGGTCAGGGCACGCCTCGGTGGTCACCGGTCAGGGCACGCAACCTTCTGCCAATCTCGTCAATAAAGTCTGAGCCACTCTTGTTGACAGGT
>JAQFZF010004005.1:0-10894 GCA_034695365.1 Enchytraeus norvegicus
GGGGGGGACGGACCCCCCTTTTGAAGATTACGAGATAGGATTTTTATCATTTTGACATATACATTTTAAGAAAGTATGGTCCGACCCCCCACTTTGAATTCGTCCGAGCCCCCCTTGTGAAATCGTTCAATTCGCACACTGTAGGACCTAACCTGACTAATATTATTATATTTCTGACAATTAGTAGGCTCTGCAGAGCTGGATCGAATAGGTTTCGGCAGCCAAGTCTTAAATGATTTGAGAAAAAGTGACATCATACTTCAAATGGAGCCTGTTGTGATTGAAAACATTAAAGTTATGACTTTGAAAAGGAATTTACAAAGTATTTGGTGATTTCTGATAATCCTTTTTCATTTCCTGTGAACAATTAATGTATGATGAATATAAGGAAGCATGATACTAATTAATTATAATTGAAGCGGTCAATGCAAAATTGACACTTTTAATGACATTACTCTAGAAAAGTAAACAATTATCTCTTATTTTCACAGCATTGGGATATCATCTTCGCAGGTGCAGCCACCAATAATGTTATAACTGGGGAAGGGTTTGGACAGAGTCTGGCATTCTGTAGTGACGAAGAACGCATTCGTAGTGTCAACAACTATGCTGACGTTCTCTTTGACCTGATCGACCTCAACGCTGATGGTGTCATTAGCTTTGATGAATTTGTCCTTCTTCACAAGCTTCTGATTCAAAACAAGGACACGGCTGCAATAGCATTCAAAGCTTTGGACACGAATAATGATGGATATATACAGTATGAAGAGTTCACCACGGCTGTGCTTCGATTCTTCCAACCCGATATTGAAGTGGAGACTCCGGATGCATCCATATTTGGACCTCTCGTGGAGCAGATGTAATCGTCCCCGAGGTCGTCGTCAGATGATGAAACGGCCGTTAAATTCGCATTAATTGATTTATATAGCGAATGATTGACTGCTTAGGTGAGCGGTTGGGATATTTTATAAACTTGTTTAATTAATTAATTAATTAATTAAATTAGTTTATTGGAATAATATTACGTGTCATGTCTATGTCCTTTGTCTCCATGCGCACGCAATGTTTTTATTATAATGTCTTTTATTGATTTCATTGATTGATTGATCTACTATCCTCAACACCATAGTCTGAAGACAAAACGAACGTTAAACTCGCAGTAATTATTTATTTAAATCTTCATTTTATTTCTACACATGACAGCCGCACGTGGTTACATGGTTTTTGTTACTTAATTTATGTTTCTGGTATTCTCGTGTAGTCTTCCGCTCCACTAGTTAATCGTTTGATTAGGCGAGACATTAATTTTGGATACTATAAACTAATTAAAATACTTTATCCTGTATTATCCAATACGTAACTGAACATTATTGTTTTCTAAATCATTAGTTTTCCGGAACTCAGCTCGGAAGTAGAGCGACTAAAGCTAATCTTAGTCAAATCATAATCCAAACCATAACCTAACTCTAACCATACCTCAACCGAGACTCTAACTGAGCCAAACTACCTCAGTAACTACCCTTCACCTACCACTAGGCCTACCAATTTTCCTACTGATGACACTGATTTCCCGTGTTGGATCCGGGAAACTTGAGAATAAACCAACTGAAAACTGCACATGTTTCGTAAAAGCTGACTAACGCAGATACCTCATACTGAACAAGGCAACGGGAAACCACCTCGAAAGTTAGAGTAGATGTATCCAAGAAAAAGGTTATATTTTAGGTGGGGTAAAGGCATAACCTTATTGATGGGATCAACTTGGTGGTCCATGAAGTGCTCATTAGTGAGCGTGATAACAGATTGTATTTCAGAATATGTACCTTGGACCTGCCGTTTGGCAGTGCACTAGAGATAGATAGATAGATAATAGCGATTGCACGTTGTTTATACAGTGTAGTTACAGACGATCCCGTTGAAATTGGATGTGCTTCACTTGTACTGTGAACGTTAAATCGTTGACCGAAATGAATTCTAACGAAAAATGAATGGCGAGTGATCTAAAAAAGACAACTGTACGAGTTTGCTCGCAAAATAATTTACAAGCACCGTTGAATTGGCTACTTCGTTTAAGGCGAATGTTCCCATTAGGACTACCAACTATCACAAGTCTATCTATCTATCCAATCATCTGCCACGTGGCAGGTCCAAGGCAAAAATTCATACACACAATACACTATCTCGCTCTTTAATGAGCACACCATCGACCAACGTTGCCAATAAGTCCGTCTCATCACAAAAGGCTTTGCCTTTTCCACACTTAAAATGATGCCTTTGTTGAAGGAAAAGATAGGTTTCTGAGGTGGTTTTCCATTGCCTTCCTCTGTATCTGCTTTAATCGGGCTTACAAAACGCGTGCAGTTATCGGTGGGACTGTTCTCAAATATCCCGGATCCAACGCGGGAAATAGGCTAATGGTAGTAGGCTATTTTGTTCTCTTGGTCATCTATCTTTCGAATCGTTTGGACAGTGGCACAGTGCATGGTGTAGCGGGGCAAGTGCCGCCTGGGCGAAATTGTTTTGAACTGATGACCTTTTTTTCCCTAGCTGCGCTCGCTAGAGAAGTAATTTTTTTATTATTTTAGAAAATGCCGCTCCTTCTACCAAAACTGCCGCCTCTAGGACAAGTGCCTCCTGGGGCGGTTCGCCCCACTCGTCCCACCCTCGGTACGCCGCTGCGTTTTGATAAAACGGTTTGTAGTAATTTAAGCAGGAGCCAATGGTACGATCGGTTAGATTTCCGATTAGGGGTCAGTATGTGCGGGGTTCGAATCCGAGGCTCGCCCGTCACTGGTATCCCCTTCGAGAGATGAAACTGACGCTAGCTTCGGATTTAGCCTTTAGCCTTTAAGCTGTTGGGACGTCACGACATCATCCATGGGTGAGGAAACGGACGTTAAACATTATTATTATTACTAAGTCATGTGAGCACGTCAGTCAATCTGTTGCTTAAATATTACCAATGGGCCTAGCCTACTCTTACTTGGATATTAATATTAGGTGGATTGTAGTGTGTTTAACGTTATGATCAGAAGCACACGGCTTCTCTTCAAGACGGCTCATTACACTGAAATTTCAGTCACAACGACTTGATTAAGCTAATTACAGCGATTCATCACAAGTACCAGGCAGATAACATATCATAACACTACCGGGTCAGGAAACATCAGATGCTTGTTTAAGACCCATCCCACTATTCACTCTAACAAACAGCTATAGCTAAACACAACTTACTATACACAACCTAGTTCAGAGGTCATTAAATCACAGATTGTTATCTGGATCTCTTCTTATATAAACTTCAGTCTCAGTTAAACTTGAAACTGCCTGTATATTATAACCCAACAGACCTAGGAGCACAACATAACAGATTACAGATCGCCTCGTGAATTCTAATACAGTCTCGTGGAGAACAACGAATGAAATGCCAGTGGCAGTAGTCTAGTGGTTAGCTTGGTGCTCTCAGGCGTAAGATGAATGAAGAGCCGTGGATTCAAACCCAGCTCAGACTACAGAAAAATAGGCTAATAACGTAACCGGTTTCCTAGTTAATCGTGTATCGGCGCTTGCTGCATGGTGCGCTCTTTATGGAAATGGTACGATTAACTAGTGGGAAAGAAGACTACAATAAAATACCAAAAACACAAACTAAGCAAGGAAACCCTGAAAACACGTGCGTTTGATATGTGTGGAATAAAAGAAGATTTAAAATATGTGGCAATGCCTATTGAAGATATTTGGTTTTGACTAATTTATTTTGCTTTGACTAATTCTTAATAAGTTAAGAGAAGCTCCGGCATGATAACCTATAGGGCAAAACGATTGAACGTCATCAAATCCGTCGTCGGCATATATACAAGTGGTACTGCATTTTTTAAATCATAAACTTTAGAGAGTGATAGAAAATTTACTAACATCCGCCTGATCATTCTAAGTACATATTTATAATCTATATGTATCGTACTACTACCATGCAAATTTTAATTAATTGTGAAGAGCGCAAATCATATAAGAATAATTGACTGAAAACTGTCACTTTCTAATGATAAACATAGGCGAGTCGAAGTTATGTGAATCCAGCATGGCCGAGTCCTAGTTATTGACCCCATTAGCGCAATAATAAGCGCAATTCGACCCAATATCGCTCAAACCGTTAAGCATAAATTTTCTCTACTGGTCCTGAAGCAAGAGTTAAAATCCAGATTGAACTGATCATAATGTAGCGAAATCTCAGCAAGTTCTATAAATCATTGTAAATGATCACTCCACTTCCACTATTATCACTATTATGTAATTTATGTGTGATTGCGATTATTCGCAAAACAAGGATTTTGCGTGATTAAAAACACTCAAAATCCAAGGAGGTTATCAAACACATCAAAATTTAATGTGCTTTGAGAACAAAAACGCATGGATGGTATCTGTGTATAATATCGGCCATATTTATGATGTATGCGTAGAAAGAAGGGGAGGTGTCAGAGATAAAGAGATAGAGAGACATACAGGCACACATACACCTAGCCACACGACCACACGGACATCAGGCCCTACCCTTGGCCCTACTGCTTATCTTATCTACTCTATACTTATATATAACGATCCAGACATACAAGCAGACATACAGGCATAGATACACGTAGATAAACATGTCGGCCATGAATCCTGAGTAGTGAGTATTGTTTACTTTTATTTTCTTTATTTGATTTATAATAATATTATTTATGTATGCTGCTGTTTTGCTGGGGAGTAAGAGACCCTCAGTATATAGATTAGGTTCGTTTTTTTCCATGGCTGATAGGAATAGAAAATTGTAGTGAAGTTTTATATTTCTGAAGTTTTATATTTCTGTGGTTGAGGATAAAAATCGACGTATGCTATCAAGTCTACTTTTAAAAATGAATAATAAATGTTGTAAAAATGTATTAAAGTCAGTGATGTTTCTTTAGTAAACAATTCACATCTCCTTTGGTACTAATGCATATATAGATTATACTTTTCTGTCTTAAAATAGGTTTTATAAATCTTGGGTCAAAATGTAGAATCAGAGACCTGTGTGATCATGAATCATTAAAAAAGATCCTTTTTTGAACATGAATGATTCTTTTTTCCTGTTTAATGAATCTTGCTCTGATTTGTGAGGGTGCATGTTGGTTTACCGTCATCTGATTATTTAAACATTTTTACTGAGGTTTGTTGAAAATTGGTAGGGCTAGTGTTTACAAATTTTGCTATCCCCAACGCTAACAGACAAACTTTTAAGAAATGTAGAAAATCGGATGACAAGATCTGAGTAAATAAATTTTAGTGTGTGATGGTCGCATTTAGATTTTAAAAGCTTATGCTTATTGAACAGTTTTATGGATAAATGGATTTGCACCGTGTTTTGCCCAGTGTTAACCTCTTTTCTCTTTAAGCACAAGTACCGGTAGTGATGTAAGGCGGAAAAATGGAAAATTTTGGAAAATTTCGGATGAATTTTTCTTTGAAAATTTCCGATATTTTTCCATGAATTAAGAAATTTGAATTTAAAATTATCACAATAGTTAACCATCTAACTAAAGTAGGACCTATATAGTAATTATTATTAATTAATTTGTAAACAACTAATAATTAGATAGCTTAGTTTAATGTTGATCATTACTACTTTCCAGGGCAAGCTAAGAACTCATCTCTTCCCACCATAGATCTGTTTGAACAGACCTTTTTGCCTTGGATAATGGATTTGCACTGTTTTGTACCTCAAAGTTTTCTTTCTGTTTGTGCATTTGCAGGAGCGCCTGGTGGTTGGATGCTGTCTGTAGTTGTATATGCTGTTTGAAACGTCCCTGACATCGCCTTCGGGTGAGGAACTGGATGTTAAATCCTCATTGATTGATCGATTGATTGATTGATTAAACATCGCCTTCGGGTGAGGAACTGGACATTAAATCCTCATTGTATTGTATTGTATTGTATCAGACTTTTCCTGAGAATTTATGATGAATTTTTCCAGAAAATTTACGATTTATTTCTAGGAGTTACAAATAACTCGTCAGATGTATCACAATATTCCAACATCAAACGAAGATCTGTATTTAATTATTAATTATTGGCCTAGCTAAAAATTAGATAGCTTAGTTTGAAGTTGAAATATTGTGATACACATAAAATTTGTAAATCGCCATTTAGTACTTCATGGAAAAATATCGTGAATATTCTGGAAAACATCCTTTAATGGCTATTTTAATTATTCCTTTCTATGTTGCTTGCTTTGACAGCAAAACCAAAAATAAAATGGAAAAAAGTTCTGAAGTTTTCGTGAGAATGACATTGAGACTAATTATATTTTTCCGGTCCTATGGAAAATTTCCAGAAATTTTCCGCAAAATATCCGCAAAATATTTTTCCGGAAAAGTACATCACTAAGCACAAGTTTGTGACTTGCTAACTGCGTTTTAGTGGACTCCCTTTAGTATTGCTTACAAGTGCTGTTTGAGACATTGCTGATATTGTTGTCACATTATGAAATGGACGTTAAACCCATATATATTCAGGTCTGATGTACGATTCTGTCGTATTTATAAATTTGAGATGAGTTGCTATCTCAGCATCAGATTTATGACAATTTATAGCCCAGCACTTTGTGCTACATCGCTTAGTTGAGTATCAGCTCCCGTATCAATACACTTTGAACATTTTGAGTATACATGACAAAACTTTAACGTCTCAAACCACGTATTAAAACATCAGTTTACAATGAGATTATATACATTTGATCGAATTATATTAAATGTCCGGCATCCTGGGACAGTGGGACCCTCAAATTATGGGCTATTAAACCACCGGGCCTGCACGTGATTAAAAATAATTTGAGCACTGACATAATTATTTTGATAGCTAAGAACATTTCAACAGATTTATCCCAGCCATCACTGACACTGTAGACCAGCTCTTTAGGTGCACAACCTCGATAAGCTGAAGGGCCACACAAAATCTTCTTAAGTTGTCATGGGCCACAATAATTTTTTTAGCCATGTATGATGCAGCCTGGGAATTTTTTCTCTTGCTACAAAAGATGACAGGTCTTTTAAATATTTAAACTAAAAAACTGTAGAGCTAAGAAGAAATATAGGGGGTCAAAACATTTCGGGAGAGCCAGCATCCTCCTTACAGCGAAATACTATTAAATTTTCAACGTATTTCCTATTTTAACAGTAAAATTTGTTACACAAAAGAAAAAAATTTCTAAGCCAGCCCTCGGCGCCACACAGCAAGGCTCGACGGCCTGCATGTGGCCCGTGGCCGCATATTGTGCAACCCTGCTGCAGACTATCTTTGTAGATAACTCTATGTGTGAACTATGCTTCCTCTGCATGTCTTGGGTGGCCTAGTCAGGACCACTATTGCCTTATAAGCAGGAAGCAACGGGTTCAAATCTCATACTAATCTGACTCTGACAGTAATACAGTATCCTCACTATCCTGGAATACAGAAACCGATGTTAAACTTGACTTTACAGCTTCTTAGTATCGTGATCATCATTGATCTGATGATAAAACAATTTTAACTTAAATTAGACTTCTGTAGTTAGTATGGTCAACATTGCTAAATTGTAGCTTATTTAAAAATGATTAAATTTTTATATTGCAGCGATTACTTGTTTAAACTTCTATTGATTGGAGACTCTGGTGTTGGTAAATCGTGCCTACTTCTTCGATTTGCTGTAAGTAAATAGTATTTATTTTAATTAAAGTGATTAACATTTTAATGGATAAATGGATAGATAATATTTATAAATGAATTTAGCATGAAGCTACTTGAACAATCATTGCTCATAAGCTCATTTTAACTTAATGCTAATTTATTAATGTCCAGAGGTATGTTGGCAATCTAATTGAAAATGAGAATTTAAATGCCCAGCGTCACTTGTAAGCAGTCTAACATTGATGACAAGATCGATGACACACGATTCGGTTGCAACCATGATCATTAGCAGATTCATAAACAGGTCCTGCATAATATTGTGTAAACTTGTAATGTATATGCAAACATGCATTGCATACACACGTGTACGCAGAGTGCACACACATAGGCCTACACACATACATGGTCAGTTGTGCATGCGCACATGCGCATTGGCTTAATATTCCGCTGGATCTATAGTTTGCTCGATTTGAATCCTACTGCTCGCCAATAACTGATGTAGTCTATGGGCTGCAGAATATTCGTTAAATTGTAAATTCTCTCTAGGAGCCAGTAGCTACGTCGGTTAGGTTTCCGACTTGGGATCAGTATGTGCGGGGTTCGAATCCGAGGCTCGCCCGTCACTGATATCTCTGTCAAGAGATGAAACTGACGTTAACTTCCAGCTTTAGCCTTTAGCACTTTTTGTTTGTTTGGTACTAAATATGTAATGTCAACAGTGAGGCTTAATCAAGAGTACTCTAACATCTACAGCCATTATAACAAAATTTTAGCTGGCAGATTGCACCTAGTAAAACATGTATTGATTATATGAGATACATCAGTGAGTCACAGGCTACATGCTCGACTAGCCTAGCCGCCTAGCCTATTGGTTTTTTATAATTAAATATGTTCAGCATTGTTAGACACTGATGTCTCTCTTTATATAAATAGGGCCCACTCTAGCTGCCTTATATCTGTATGGAGAGAAATTTCCATAAAATATAAACATTTTATACATACATGTATGTCATTGTATGCATTATAACTATTGTATTAATTTTGAAACTTTAACCATGTTTCAAATTAAATATAATAATATGCTATATAGTATTTCATTTAATCTAGATTTTTCTACATTGAGCTAAAGGGAAAGTTAGGATAATATTTTGTAGCACTTTCGTGCTAAAAATTATTTTAAATTTATTTAATACATTTATAACAGAAATATGAAGAAATATGAATTGTGTATGTGTGCTTGTATTATGCTAATATTTTGTGTGCTCTGTTTGCAGGACGACACATACACAGAAAGCTATATCAGTACAATCGGAGTTGATTTTGTAAGTATATACTATATACAGGGTGGGCCGGAATAAATGCAACTACTTTGACGGCTGATAACTTAAGAATTTTTTAGCCGAATATCTCAATCAATACATCAAATTATAGCTAAATATCCTTTCTATGAATCTGACAAATAGCTAAATGATAGTGCTAAAAGTATTTGGGGAAATGCTATTGTTCATTGATGCGTCATTTTTAGCCAAATAACGTGAAATCTGAAAGTCTGCAACTCAAAATATCGACCTTATGCTTTTGTAAGCATTCTAATTTTTAAAACCACTTTTGAGAACTTATAACGATTCATTTCACATCAGATGACGAAGGATATCTCTTCTAGAAAATGGAATAACATTATTACGAGTCCTTATTCTCTGCTGGGCTGAGATGAGTCAGGCACTTGTGGACTTGGCCATTGATCAGTGAACACATTGAACATTTGTTCGACTAATTCTGCATTTAGCTAAGACGTTCAATGTAAATGCAATACAGTTTTTAAAATTTGTAGACCTATACATGCATAAAGGCGATATCCTGAGTTTTAGACTTTCAGATTTCACGTTTATTTCGCTGAAAATGACGCATCCGTGAATAATGGCATTTTCTCAAATACTTTTGGCAGTGTCTTTTAGATATTTGGCAGAATCATAGAATGAATATTTAGCTATAATTTGATGTATTGAGTGAGAGGCTCGCATAAAAACTTGTTAATATTATAAGCCACCAAAGTAGTTGCATTTATTCTGGCCCACCTTGTATATTATATATTATATATATAGTACTTTATTATTAAAAGCTAAATTGCATTTTTAGCCAAATTTAGCATCAGTTAAATTGTGTTGCTTACTGGTAGCCAGTTATTTGTTATGTTAATTTTTAACATTGCCCTTCAATAACTCAATTGATGATAAATATTTTACTGGATCACAAAATGAAAGTTAAAAGATTACTGGACTGCCGAAGAGAAGTTTTAAAAACGCTTGCCTAAATAATGATTGTTTCAGCTCTTCAATATAATTTAAACTCATTAAGCTTATAGCAATGCAGTGATGATGTCAATTGGTTTTTGTATTGTACATTGTATATAAAGGCTAAAGTTTCAGTTTCAGCTCTCGAAAGGGATATCAGTGAGGCTCGAATTTGAGGCTAATATATAATATATAATACAAAGAGGCAGTGATACTGTTTTCAGATGATATAATTATTAGTTGGTTTATCTTAATTAATTGATATCAATCCTGTTTGTTGTAGAAAATCCGAACTATAGAGTTGGATGGCAAGACAATCAAGCTGCAGATTGTAAGTACTGGTTGTGTATATCTTTCTGACTTTTCTGTGATACCATGTTACAGATTGTATTTCATTTACAATATCGTACTGATTAATCGTATCTTTAAAATACAAAAAGTATTACTATTTAAAGTATCACATCCACAGTCTGCATGGCTAGGTAATTTTATAAAGTTCTATCAAGTACCAGTGTATTCATTATGTATTGTATTGTATTCAATATACTGATTAAACTATTTTATATTAATGGTGGGGCATAATGTATTGCAAATATTGTATTAAATGTAATGTTTTAACGGTGGAGCACAGCACGATATGAGAGGTTTAGATTGCATCCAATTATAGCTCATTATTGATTGATTTGATTGATTGAAACATTGATTGTTAACTGATTGACTGAGTGATTGATTGACAGATTGACTGATTGATTGACAGCACAGGAGCGATTTAGAACCATCACATCTAGTTACTAAGTCAAGCGATTGATTGATTGATTGATTGATTTTTTTAATTTATTTAAAATTTACCCTGGGTGTAAACAGCCCAGTGGGTTTTGTAAAAGCGATTCATTAAGAATGGAATGAATCGTGGCCCGGCT